>JAJMCD010000022.1:0-182919 GCA_030584985.1 Saturnispora galanensis | reverse complement strand
CGCATGCATTATGCGCCACCGCTCAGCTACGTCAAACAAGGAAACCAACCAACAAAGTGAGCCTGTCAATGATTGAACCTCGATAAAAGCCATTGCAATTAACTAGATGTTTAAAATGTGAATATAGTTTTAGTGTTGTGAAATCCACAGCACTTGCTTGAATGGTATGCTTAGTGATCACAAAAACGTGCCTCCCGCATAAGACAACCAGTGCTGTTAGCTGACTTTAAAACAAAGCTACTCCTGCTAGGAAGAGTGAAAAATAGCCCAAATATTTAGACCTAAGACCTAAGGTGCGAGGGGTAGTTATACTGTGAAACTACCCCTGATGGGTGCAGGTATTTCAATTTAGACCACAAGTACCCCTGATAAGTGAACTGGAAAATACCCCTGCTCGATGGATGTGAAACTACCCTTGCTAAGCCCCGTTGTTGAATTTAAAGCACAACTACCCCTGCTAGGTGCAGGTATTTCAATTTAAACCAGAACTACTCCTAATAGGTGAACTCGACACCACCCCTGCTCGGTGGATGTGAAACTACCCCTGCTTGGTGGATGTGAAACTACCCCTCGCACCTAGTATAACTACCCTCTCTCGGTGGAGGAAACTACCCCTGCCGCGTGCATGACACTACCCCTGTTACCTCCTTCCTTTGTCTTTAAACGCCCCATTAATCGGCATCTTGCGCCATATTTCATCCCAGAGATGCCATAACCCAGCTATTTGTGTGAACGTAACACAGATTATTTCCTGCCTGCTCACCTGCCCGTTCACCGGCTTGGTCACCTGCCTGCTTACCTTTTTAGTCACAACTTCACTACTTTCGGTTGCTCGTAGTTACCAACTGTCCATACCTTCACTCTCAACCTAACTGCGTTCAATTGCTCGTTACTTTGTGAGTGGGTAACCGATGGCAACCGGAGTTATCTGATACAAGTAAAGTCAAAGCAAAAGCTTGATTCCTATAATCTGCTATAAATTTTGTCAAAAAGGGTGGAATTCATGTTAACTCTGTGCAGTACAACTGTATGAGTGGAGGCTCAACAGGTGGTGCAATATATAAAAGATATCTCACTAGAGAATAAAGAGATTGAGGTATGTGCATTGTTCATCATGATAAATGAGCTGATATAGGCCCTGTGTGAACAAGGAATCCACGCTATTCTATAATCAAGATTTTATCATAAAAGAGACAAGTTCCGTTTGTAATGTATAATTATTATATATCTTAAAACAACTAACTTGGATAAGATTTAATTCTTAAATCCTATGATATTTCGTTAATTAAAGGATATAAAATTTAATATAATTATATAGGGAATTTTGTCCTTTTTATATTATTCTAGAATAAGGCCATCTCGGTTACAATTGCCTTTCAAGAGATGCTTTATCTTATCCAGTCTCTCCTTTAGCTGATCGGTGTACTGATCGGCGTGTATTCCTTGATCATAAAACTATTTGTCAATACTTTTCGACATTAATATCAACTAATTTCCTAATTCTATGGTATCGAATATCAAAAAGTTGGGTTTTTTTATGGCTCTCACCATTAAAAAGTTCGTTGTTCTTTACTCACAATCTCATCTCATTTCTTAATTCGTTAACACTTGGGCGTGTGGCGTAGTTGGTAGCGCGCCTGCTTAGCATGCAGGAGGTCTTGGGTTCGACTCCCAACTCGTCCATAAATAAAAGTGAAGAGGAAATGCTTCACTTTTTTCATTTATTTTATTTGTTTTCGGACTTTGTTATCGGCCACATCCTTCAAGTGGCTCATTGGGGTATCAGCAACATGTCAAATGATAAGAATATCCTGTTATCAGTTGATATAATTGACTTCGACCCTTCTACTCAAATATCGTCTTCCCTCTCTTTTTACACACTTAAAACCCTTCACTGCAATTGACAAGGGTTAAAATTTTTCACTCTCTCAATATCGGAGTTATTATGGAAAAGTGTTTGAAAAGTCTGATTTTCATGCTTTAAAACTTCTGAAACTGGCCAATCCTAGTATAGTCATCACCTAGATTCTATATTTGGCTTTTAATCCGCAAAAAAATACCCATTTTCATCACTTTTAACCACCTTTTCATTAAAATGATGTAATATTAATACATCTCTCCAACAGGTCGAATTGAAACACCCAATTGAAGGCTTTTTTTCTAAAAAAAAAAAACCCAACCAATCTAATACCCTCATTCTCCCCATCCTAAATTTCCCCACTCCAATAACCCCGACCAATCACCCAATACTTGCCCCTTCCCCCACCAAATTCAGTGCTGAGCGGATGACATAATTGAAAATTTTTTTTAATTAATGGCTTGAGATCAAAAAAAATTTCTGACTCTTCTCACGCTCTTTCTTCTTCCTTCTTCAGACCATTAGAGCCTCAATTCCAAAGCTTTACCCCCATACACTTTTGGATTTGTCCCACATAAGTCTCACTATTGATTATCTGCTTCATTAGTATGTTTTTGCGCTTTTTTGCGGCGCTCCAGCACTCTCCTGTGGCATTTGGCTTGCTTTGGTTCTGAAGAAGAAGTTTTATAGCTCTTGTTCTCTTCTAAGCACTGCTAGATGCGTGAGGTGTGTGATGGAGTGATTCTGACCGTTTAGAAGACTCCTTACTAACAAAAATCCGCTTTGCTCAGCCTATAATGTCTGAATTTTACAATCCTATTTCTCCGGCCTTGGAAAGCGTTCCAGGGCCTTTGATGACATTGGAGACCCACGAAGGTGTGGCAATCCAAGGTTACTCTTTTGGTGCCGAAGTTGCTGCCGCAGGTGAATTGGTGTTCCAAACTGGTATGGTTGGTTACCCAGAATCAATCACCGACCCCTCTTATGAAGGTCAAATCTTGGTCATCACCTACCCATTGGTGGGTAACTACGGTGTTCCAGATAGAACCCTCATGGATGATGTCGTCAAGACACTTCCAAAATATTTCGAATCAAGCAAAATCCATATTGCCGGTTTGATTGTTGCCCACTACACAGAGGAATACTCCCACTACTTGGCCAAATCCTCTTTGGGTCAATGGTTGAAAGAACAAGGTGTTCCTGCCATCTACGGTGTTGACACCAGATCTTTAACCAAGAGATTGAGAGAAAAGGGTTCTACTTTGGGTAGAATCTGTATCAAGAAACAATCAGTCTCAACTGAGGTTGCTCTCAAGGACGCAGAATGGAAGAAGAACTTCGACGTCCCTGAATGGATCAACCCCAACTTGGAAAACTTGGTTGCCAAGGTTTCCACCAAGGATCCTGTCGTCTACGATCCTCCAACCGAATTGGCCAAATTGGGCCCTGACGGTAAAACCATCAGAATCGTGGCCGTCGACGTTGGTATGAAATACAACCAAATCAGATGCTTTGTTAACAGAGGTGTCTCCTTGAAGGTGGTGCCATGGGATCACGATTTCACCAAGGAAGAATACGACGGTCTCTTCCTCTCAAACGGTCCAGGTGATCCATCCGTCATGACCGACGTTGTCGAAAAGCTCCAGGTCGTCTTAAGCGAGGCCAAGACCCCAGTCTTCGGTATCTGTTTGGGTCACCAATTGTTGGCCAGAGCCTCCGGTGCCTCCACCTTGAAGTTGAAGTTCGGTAACAGAGGTCACAACATCCCTTGTACATCCACCATCTCCGGTAGATGTTACATCACCTCCCAAAACCATGGTTACGCTGTTGACGTCAACACCTTGACCGACGGTTGGAAGGAATTGTTCGTCAATTCCAACGACGGGTCCAATGAAGGTATCTACCACACTGAGAAGCCTTTCTTCTCCGTCCAATTCCACCCTGAATCCACCCCAGGTCCAAGAGACACCGAATTCCTTTTCGACACCTTCATCCAAGCCGTCGTTGAATTCAAGCAATCCAAGGTCTTGAAGGCTGTTTCCTTCCCTGGTGGCTTGAAGGCCGACAACGACAAGTTACACCCAAGAGTCGAGGCCAAGAAGGTCTTGGTTTTGGGTTCCGGTGGTTTGTCCATTGGTCAAGCCGGTGAATTCGATTACTCCGGTTCCCAAGCCATCAAGGCTTTGAAGGAAGAAGGTATCTACACCATTTTGATCAACCCAAATATTGCCACAATCCAAACCTCCAAGGGTCTTGCCGATAAGGTCTACTTCTTGCCAGTCACCCCAGAATTCGTTAGAAAGGTCATCAAGCACGAAAGACCCGACGCCATCTACTGTACTTTTGGTGGTCAAACCGCTCTTAACGTCGGTGTTAAGATGAAGGATGAATTCGAATCTTTGGGTGTCAAGGTCCTTGGTACTCCAATCGATACCATTATCACCACCGAAGACAGAGAATTGTTTGCCAGAGCCATGGATGAGATTAACGAGAAGTGTGCCAAGTCTCAAACCGCTTCCACCATGGAAGAAGCTCTTGAAGCCGTCAAGGAGATTGGTTTCCCAGTCATTGTCAGAGCCGCCTATGCTCTTGGTGGTTTGGGCTCTGGTTTCGCCGATAACGAACAAGAGTTAATTGCCCTTTGTGAAAAGGCGTTCGCCACCTCTCCACAAGTCTTGGTCGAAAGATCAATGAAGGGTTGGAAGGAAGTTGAATACGAAGTTGTCCGTGATGCTTTCGACAACTGTATTACCGTGTGTAACATGGAAAACTTTGATCCATTGGGTATCCACACTGGTGATTCCATTGTTGTTGCTCCATCCCAAACTTTATCCGATGAAGATTACAACATGTTGAGAACCACTGCTGTTAACGTTATTAGACACTTGGGTGTTGTTGGTGAATGTAACATTCAATACGCATTGAACCCATACTCCAAGGAATACTGCATTATTGAAGTTAACGCCAGATTGTCCAGATCCTCCGCTTTGGCCTCCAAGGCCACCGGTTACCCATTGGCTTACACCGCCGCCAAGTTGGGTTTGAACATTCCATTGAACGAAATCAAGAACTCCGTCACCAAGGTCACTTGTGCTTGTTTTGAACCATCCTTGGATTACTGTGTTGTTAAGATTCCAAGATGGGATTTGAAAAAGTTCACCAGGGTTTCCAACTTGTTGTCCTCCTCTATGAAGTCTGTTGGTGAAGTCATGTCGATTGGTAGAACCTTTGAAGAAGCCATTCAAAAGGCCATCAGATCCACCGATTACCAAAACCTTGGTTTCAACCCAACCGAAGCTTTGATGTCAATTGATATTGACAATGAATTGCAAACCCCATCCGATCAAAGATTATTTGCCATTGCCAACGCCATGGGTAACGGTTACTCTGTTGAGAAGATCCACAAGATGACCAATATTGACAGATGGTTCTTGAACAAGTTGCACGGTTTGATCCAATTTGGTGAAAAGATCACCTCTTTCGGTACCAAGGAGCAATTGCCATTCCAAGTCTTCAAGGAGGCCAAGCAATTGGGCTTTGAGGACAGACAAATTGCCAAGTTCTTGAACTCTAACGAGGTTGCCATCAGAAGATTGAGAAAGGAGGCCGGTATCATTCCTGTTGTCAAGCAAATCGATACCGTTGCTGCTGAATTCCCTGCTTTCACCAACTACCTTTACATCACCTACAATGGTCAAGATTCTGATGTTGAATTCAACGATAATGGTGTCATGGTCTTGGGTTCCGGTGTTTACAGAATTGGTTCTTCCGTTGAATTCGATTGGTGTGCTGTTACCGCCATTAGAACCTTGAGAGAACAAGGTTTCAAGACCATCATGGTCAACTACAACCCTGAAACCGTCTCCACCGATTACGATGAGGCCGACAGATTGTACTTTGAAACCATCAACCTTGAAAGAGTTCTGGACATCTACGAGCTGGAAAAGTCACACGGTGTGATTGTTTCCATGGGTGGTCAAACCTCCAACAACATTGCTCTTCAATTGCAAAGACAAAACGTCAAGGTCTTGGGTACTTCTCCAGAAATGATTGATTCTGCTGAAAACAGATACAAGTTCTCAAGAATGTTGGACAACATTGGTGTTGATCAACCTGCTTGGAAGGAATTGACCTCTTTCGAAGAGGCCGAGGCTTTTGCTGAAAAGGTGTCCTACCCGGTTTTGGTCAGACCATCTTACGTCTTGTCCGGTGCTGCCATGAACACTGTCTACTCCAGAGACGACTTGGCCTCTTACTTGTCTCAAGCCGTTGAGGTTTCTCCAGATTATCCTGTTGTCATCACAAAGTACATTGAGAATGCCAAGGAAATTGAAATGGATGCTGTTGCCAAGGACGGTAACTTGATCATGCACGTTGTTGCTGAACACGTTGAAAACGCCGGTGTCCACTCTGGTGATGCCACTTTGATTGTCCCACCACAAGATTTGGACAAGGAGACCGTTAGAAGAATTGTTGAAGCCACTGCCAAGATTGGTAAGGCCCTCGATGTCACTGGTCCTTACAACATTCAATTCATTGCCAAGAACAACGAAATTAAGGTCATTGAATGTAACGTTAGAGCCTCAAGATCCTTCCCATTCAACTCTAAGGTTGTTGGTGTCAACATGATTGAATTGGCAACCAAGGCCATCATGGACTTGCCTGTCACTCCATACCCTGGTGAAAAGTTGGCCGACGATTATGTTGCCATCAAGGTCCCACAATTCTCCTTCTCCAGATTGTCTGGTGCTGATCCAGTCTTGGGTGTTGAAATGGCCTCCACTGGTGAAGTTGCTTGTTTCGGTCACAACAAGTACGAAGCCTACCTGAAGTCTTTGATCTCCACCGGTTTCCAATTGCCAAAGAAGAACATCTTGTTGTCGATTGGTTCTTACAAGGAGAAGCAGGAGTTGTTGCCTGCCATCAAGAAGTTGGCTCAATTGGGTTACTCCTTGTTTGCCACGGCCGGTACTGCTGATTTCATTCAAGAACATGGTATTCCTGTCAAGTACTTGGAGTTGTTGAACGAAGACGAAGAGGACCAGAAGGCTGAATACTCTTTGACTCAACATTTGGCCAACAACCTGATCGATCTCTACATCAACTTGCCATCTGCAAACAGATTCAGAAGACCATCCTCTTATGTTTCCAAGGGTTACCAAACCAGAAGAATGGCCGTTGATTACGCCGTTCCATTGGTCACCAACGTCAAGTGTGCCAAGTTGTTGATTGAAGCCATGGCTAGAAACATCTCTTTGGAAGCCACTGCCATCGACTCCCAAACCTCTCACAACACCATTGAATTGCCAGGTTTGGTCTCTATCAACACCTTTGTCCCACAATTGACTCCACAGTCCTTTGAAAAGACCACCAAGGTTGCTGTTGCCTCTGGGTTTGTCTTCAACTCGATTGCTCCAATCACTTTGGAAGGTGCCTCTGTTGTTGACGGTAGAACATTGGCCAGGGCCAACGAGGTTGTTCAAGGCAACTCCTACTCCGATTACTCGATGTCTGTTGCTGCCACCGAGACTAACACTCAATTGATCAACCAAATCACCTCGATGACCTCTGGCTTGTACGTCGATTCCGAGGAATTCGACTCCACCACCATTGCCAACATCTCTGCTCACTTCGGTGTCTGGCCAAACACCAAGGCCATCATTGCCGACGCCAAGACCACCACCTTGGCCTCCTTGTTGTTGTTGACTTCATTGTACAACTCGAAGATCCACATCACCAACGTCACCGGTAGAGACGACTTGGCCTTGATCACCATGGCCAAGAAGAAGGGTTTGAACGTTACCTGTGATGTTGCCATCTACTCTCTCTTTTTCTCTCAATCCGATTACGCTGGTGCCACCTTCCTTCCAACCAAGGAAGATCAAAAGGCTTTGTGGGACAACTTGGACACGATTGACTGTTTCTCTGTCGGTGTGATTCCAACCAAGTTGGCCCAATTCTTGGGTAAGCCAGTGACTGCTGGTTTGGGTTTCTCCGATGCTTTGCCATTGTTGTTTAAGGCTGTTTCCGAGAAGAAGTTGACTGTTGCTGACATTGTTGAGAAGTTGCACGACTCTCCAATCGCCATCTTCGGCATGGGTGACGTTGATTCCTACATTAACGTCGACTTGGACAGAAGAGTCTCCACCTTGAAGTCTCCAATCGAATCTTACAGTCCTGCTGAGGCCAGCCTCGGTGGTGCCGTTGAAAGAGTCTTCATGAATGATCAAACTGTTTGTCTTGAAGGCCAATTCATTGTTGAAGAGGCCATTGGTAAGGAAAGCACTGTCCAACACGTTGCCTCGATTTCGAACGAATCTGCACAAGACTTGACCGCCTCTCCAGTTCCAACCTCTGGCGGCAGAAGAGCTTCCAGATTCTCATTCGACACCAAGAGACCATCTCTGATCGGTAACTTGAAGGAGGAAGTGATTGAAACTCCAACCGGTGCCGACTTGGTCTCTTCTCAACCACCAAGAGACTTGTCCACTACAAACGGGCTTGCCAGATACTTGAAGACCCACAATCCATTCTTGAGAAAGAACATTCTGTCGGTCAACCAAGTCACCAGAAGAGATTTGCACGCCTTGTTCACTGTTGCTGAAGAAATGAAGTTGGCTGTGGAAAGAGAGGGTGTTTTGGACATCTTGAAGGGTAAGGTTTTGACAACCGCATTCTTTGAGCCATCCACCAGAACCTCCTCTTCTTTCAATGCTGCCATGCAAAGATTGGGTGGTAGAGTTGTTCCAATCTCTGAACAAGGTTCTTCTGTTAAGAAGGGTGAAACCTTGCAAGACACATTGAGAACCATGGCTTGTTACTCCGACGCAATTGTCTTGAGACATCCAGATGAGGCATCTGCCGACATTGCCGACAGATACTCTCCAGTTCCGGTTATCAACGGTGGTAACGGATCCAGAGAACATCCAACTCAGGCCCTCTTGGACTTGTTCACCATCAGAGAGGAGTTGGGTACTGTGAACGGTATCACTGTCACCTTTATGGGTGACTTGAAATACGGTAGACCAGTTCACTCCTTGTGCAAGTTGTTGAGACACTACCAAGTCAAGGTGTACTTGGTTTCACCACAAGAATTGAGACTGCCAACCAACTTGAGAGACATGTTGAAGGAAGAAGGCATGTTGGTGGGTGAATCGACTGAATTGACGTCCGAAATCGTGTCCAAATCTGATGTCTTGTACTGTACTAGAATCCAAAAGGAGAGATTCAGCGATGAGGCTCAATACGAAAGATTGAAGGGTTCATATGCTGTTGACAACAAGGTCTTGAGTGATGCTAAGCAACACATGTGTGTCATGCATCCATTGCCAAGAGTCGATGAAATCAAGGAAGAAGTTGACTTTGATCAAAGAGCTGCTTACTTTAGACAAATGAGATACGGTTTGTTTGTTAGAATGGCCATCTTGGCCATGGTTATGGGTGTTGAATATTAGAATTGATGATTGTTTTTGAATTGATTTGAGATGATGTTGATGGTTTTGAGATTGAGTATATTGGGGAATATCTTGATCCTTTATAGCCTGTTTACGTTATTGAGAACTTCTTGAAGATTATTTTTTATAAAGAATTAATATTAATGAATTGCTTTAATTTGGAGAGAACAGTTGGTGATTGCTGAGCGTGGCGCATGCGCCACGAATTGGTGATGTGATAGAATGAAGTATTCACGTGATCCTCAAGGGTCTCCAAATTGGCTGATGTATGCAAGAGGACGATAGGCGTGAGACGGGACAGTTAAGCAGGTTGTAGACGAGTTTGTTGAGAAGAAGTAAGGGGTCCATTGAAAGGTGGCGCATGCGCATGCGCCACTGCTTGGTTAGCACCGTCAACCTGGCTGGGGGGAGTAAATGGTGAGCTGATGGGTGAATGTGTCAAGGGAGTACAGTGTGTATGCATTATGGGAATACAGGGTGTATGCATCAATTGACTATCAATTAACCCACGATTTTTAGCATCTGTTATTAGTGGATATTTCTTCTAAATGAGTTTCTGCGCAGATTTGTGAATGGTTCATTCACGATAAAGACTGTTGATAATTTTATGGGTTTGCCACTCGGCACCAGCAAGTGAAGCGAGAGATTTTGATGAAGATGGTAGAAGATGTCGTAGAGAGGTGGATGGATTACGTAACCAGAGCTCAGCAAAAGACAGGTTAACAAAGATTGATGTATAAAAAGAGGGCGAAGAGCCCTAAAGCCGTTATTTATGATCATCCAAAGAGATATTCATCTAGTGGAAAAGTTTACACTGCAAAAAAGCCGAAAACAATCCATTTGATCTTGGGATCTGAAGAATGGATATGAATAGTCAAACATGGCCCAATTCCACATCCATCTTGATATCCATCATTCTTCTGGATATACAGTGAATACTTTGATATCATTGCCAATTGAATTGATACAAAAAATCGCCCAGCATCTTTCCCTTGAGGACTTGCTGAACTGTACCTCTGTTTGCAGAAAATGGAATATATTCTTGAAGTCACAACCACAGTTATTTACACTTGACTGTAAAAAGGTATATTTAAACCGTTTTCAGGAATGCATTCAATGGATCAAAACTGCGCCACTACAACCAAACCAAAGGAAAGATTCACAATTCATAACTTTGAATTAAATGAAAAAGTGCTGGATGTTAACCAAATTAGAGAACGTATCATCATTAAGAGTTTAGATATTGATGTGAGGGGGTTTTATGAATCTTGATTATTTACTATTATTCGGATTATTGGAAGATGTTGAAGTTTTAAACTTCAAACTTTTTGATGGGAACACTAGCTTTAACTTCTTTGAAGATATTTTCTTCCTAATGTCCAATTTACACAAGGTTTCCATTACAAGGGGCTTGGTTTTGTGGTTAAACTCCCTATGCAGTTTTCTACCGGTATGCCAACCT
The DNA here is from genome assembly GCA_030584985.1 of Saturnispora galanensis. Taxonomy (NCBI): domain Eukaryota; kingdom Fungi; phylum Ascomycota; class Pichiomycetes; order Pichiales; family Pichiaceae; genus Saturnispora; species Saturnispora galanensis. The sequence goes on along the minus strand of JAJMCD010000022.1, from coordinate 172,145 downwards.
TGGAATTTACAAAGTCTGTTGAATATTTAGATTTGAAGAATTTGAAAGAGTATTCCTTCAAAGCAATCACTATGTTTCAAAATTTGAAAGAAATAAGAATTACTGGATCGTTTCCTACACCGATAGCATGGGATTGGTTGAGAATGAATAAAGATTTAAAAAAGTTAAGACTTGACAGTATTGCTATCGAACCAGATATTTTCTTTCCCAAGATTCACAGCTGTTAGCCATATTCCAAAATTTGACCTTCTTTTGCCTTGCTTTTACATACAGAGATACTCTTCTTCGTGTTAGAAATTTGAATAATCCAATTTTTGATAAACTTGAACACTTGACAATAGCAAATTTTGACATCCCCATTGGATTGGAGTCAATTTTTAATTTGAAGAATGTTAGACATATTGAGATGTGGATCATCAATTTCAAACTATCCTCAAACACATTTGATTGGTTAAAGCGTGCCAAGAAATTAAAAAGCTTGATAGTTTCTTTCACTAATGTCGACTTGCGATCACTATTTGAGGATGCTTTAAGGGATCCGGAAATTCATAGTATCTTTAAAAAGTTGGAGGAATTTGGCTTTTGGAGTGAAAAGACTCCAATTCCACAGCTTGACAATATGAGCTTAAATGAGCCAATATTTGATAAGCTCGAGAAATGCATAATAAGAAATGTGAGGATTGGCATGAGGTTGAACTCATTATTAACTTGGAATAAGCTAAGACATCTTCAGCTGGGGGTGCTCAGTTTGAAAAGCTTTCCAAAGGATAAATCATTGGACGAATTGTCATTATTTTACGAGGATAGCAAAGGTACTTTGTATCAAGATAGCGTGAGGCTGAAAGAATTGAAGGTGAAGAGAATCAATTTAGTCAATTTTCCATCTGCGTTGTTGATGTTTCCGTTAAAGCTTTTGAAGGGATCAAAATCATTAAAGATTGTCAAATATGATTAAAGGTCACGTGAAGAGAGCAAAAGCAAGTTACGTGGAAAGTTGCAACTGTTACTCTTCCAGGGGTTCATCGATGATTTCTCATTATGGTTGGATAATGACAGGGAATCCATGACTTTTTGAAAAATTGTTCACCTTAAGAGGTATTTAGGTGTCTTCACCATCTGTAGTGCTGAGCACAATTCCCCTACCGAGTAAACAGCGATTCCTAACGCACGGCGTGCATTAGCTTTCAAATATACCTACCTTGCCGGTCATTAAACCCCCCACACACCACACCACACCACACCGTGAGCTTCAGGCCAATGACCAAAGTTTTGACGATCTGCATTCGACTCACTTTTCTGATCCAAAGACCGTAAATCCGGTACGTACTTGGATAGTTCTAGGTAATTCCACCATGTACACAATAAGCAGCCACTCAACAATGGTCCCCACTCATCAATGGGTGACCAACACTTTCTAAAACATTCCTCTTGAATCGGATTTTGCTTTTCTTTCATACTCAATGCTCTCGGCCATCCGTTGGCGGTAATCACGCCAGTAATCGCGTTTCTTCGTGAGCTATTCCTGACGATCGCAACGTCAAGTCTGCCTTCTCACAGCTGGCTCTGACACACCTTCTCACGCCAAAAAATCTTGTCACCTAATCTTAACACCGCTGCTACCAACTAGAAGCTATGAGGTTCCCACTAATGGCTCTCGTCGCATTCTTCACCTATGAGCCACCGCTATGCTCACTGACAATACTGTGAGTGATTTCTATGGGATAATACGCCATCGAAGCGACGCTATTGTTGCTGAGTAAGTGCCAGTCGAGAGTAGTACTGTAGAGGATGACTGGAAAGCTAATCACACGTCGTGGTCTTCAGAACCACCGGTGGGATTTGTACCTTCGGACCGCAATGCGAGAGCCGGCTTCTTAAATGACAGGGTTGAGACTTCATCAGTACTATCATCGAAATGGAACTTCGTTCGTTTCAACAGTGGATTTCGTTACTGTGACGCCTGTGACGCTGGCGGATATGTTTGACGCTGTACACGACTACCTCCAGAAGCGTGATGCTGCCTGGTTTGCGTGTGGCTCAGGAGGTGTGGTGGCGGTCTTCTCAACTGCTCACACCCACTACTATGCTATGACGTATGTCACAGGAAGACAAAGGTGGAAACAGTGTAGCAACCAGGTGAGTGACTCCGTGGCATACAACCTAGAGGTAACAGCGCTCTTGAATGCTTTCCAAGCGTGGGGTACAGCGATTGTATCATTACTTAAGAAAGTGAATGAGATAACATTGCAGTGAGAGGCTCTCAAGACAAGCTGGCGTACGACAGACGAGGGCAAGAAGAGCTCCTACGAGCTTGTTACTGCTCCTGGATTTAAAATATCATTGTGTGCTGACACGTGGTACGACCAAGACACGGCGCACGCAATGAAAGCCTATGGTAGATGCCTTACAGCAGACGTTTTTGCTCAGGACAAGCGTAAGTGGTACAACGACGTGAGCGATATATATGTCCACTTTTACTCGCAGGAAGATGGATCTAACGTTCTTTGGCCTCTATTAGACGTCAAGGTCATCCGAAGTGATTAAGATGGAAGACAGAAATAACAATTTGCAAGTATAAAACAAAAGAACGAAGAGAAGCGGACAATGAACAGAAGTAAGTCTACAGGTAATTCTAGAGGTGGACACGACGTATAGCAAGGCATCTTTCCTCGTTACCTCGCTGGATAATCACTTCACGTTTAATCTAACTTTGCAAGCACCTCAAATTCCCTAGTGGTCCTCAGGAACCTAATAATCGTTCTGATATCATTAAGTAAACGGGAATCAATGCAAAGCCTCAAGGTTCCATCTATCTTCACAATAACATGGGAAATATGCCTTGCCTTTATCCGATTACCTGGCGCATCGCTTCTTCGGTCTCAATACGCTACAATCGGTACTGTTGCTTGCTTCTCGCCTTATTCTCAGTTGTAAGCTTAATGTTGGATGAAATCTTTTGATTTGGTCGGTCCAGCTTCGACGTCATCAAAGAATACCCGTTCATCCTTACGTGGACTTTCTAATAATGGAAAATAATGACCCAAATGGCCGCTCACACATCACCAGCACCCACAACCTGAAGATGAACAATCGGCAGGGAGATCTGAAGTCCCGAGTTCGCTTGAAATCAACATACCCCTCGCACCTTTCCTAGCATAAATTGGGCAATCTCACGTCCAGCATCAGGGGAAAGAGAATTTCCTTGGGGTCAAATGACAGAAGTAGATCGTTCTGCCCCGATAGATCGATAGATGTAAAGTTAAACTGAATAATTCCCTTTTGTTATGTTTTCTCCTACATTGACCGTAAATTCAACCTGCTCAACGTGGATCCTACAATATCCCTCTTTCGTACCAGCGCTCACCAACCCACTTCGTTCGCTGGTTCGCTGGTTGGCTTATGCCAAATCCACCAACTCCACCCTCCAACATTGTCTCTCTGTCATACTCTTTGGACAATACGGACACTTGAAACCCCTTGAGGAGTTTTTACTCAACTTTCTCAACGTATCCCAACTCAACAAATGGCCACAGACCAACAGCATGATTGAACCATTCAAAACTTCTTCCTTACTAACAGGGCAGATGAAGACGGAATGATGGGAGTTTTTCACCTTTAATTCAAACTGCAATTGATTATCAACAAGAGGTTGATTATTTTGTATGAATTGACGCTTTGTCAACTGGGATATCTTCAACAACTCCAATAATGGTGAGAAATGGACGATTTTGCCGAATTTTGACTTATTGATTAGGAAGTAGATTCGTTTGAACTTCAAACTAATTTCATCAATGGTCATGGAATTTTCCAGAGTTGCCATTTCCTCTGTTACATCCGCTGAAACCAACTTCTCATACCATTTTTCATTCATTTCCGTTGACGGGATATATTGATCTTTAAAACAGGTCACAACATTCAATTCAAAAAGCGGATCCAATGCTTCAATTTGCTTTGAATTCTTAAAACACCATTCAATCAAGGGCTTGGAATTACCCGATTCCAATTGTGTCGAGATTTCTATCATTGGTTTGAACTCTGTCACCAATTGGTTCAAATTGGGGGAATTTTCAAGCGACGAAAGCACTTCATCAAATCCTAATCTTTCATTTAATGCCTCCACAAGCTGGAATTGTCCTTGATGCAGTAGATCTAACAGGATGGCCAACTTGATTGAATTAAAAGACTCGAAATCCCGTTTAAAAGGGTAAATTGTGTTGAAACTAACCCCATTTTTGGCCAATACATCCAATCTGTTGTTGTAATGTTTGATTGTCCTATTTAGCTCCTTCTCCAGCTTGATATTCGAAGAATTAAAGTGAGAAACCTTATGTTTTATCTCATTGACGTCAAAATCACCGCCGTTTTTCCGGGATTTTAGGTAATCAACAAGGTTTTGACTACCATTCACCAGCTCCTCAAGAGAGGTCTCCTTATCCAACTCATTGGTCAAATTTATCAAATTATTCAGTAACTTATCACCCATTACATAGAATGATGTTGTGATTATAAATTTTCATCTCTTTTTTATGACATCTATTTCTATGGCATTTGAACAAAACCGGCCTAAAAAGAAGAAGAGAAGAACAGAAATCTCGAGTGACGAATCCTCGGATTCAGATTCCGACTCTGACAACCAGATGGTTGAAAACAGCGTTGAAATTGGTGAAGAACTCGCCTCAAAAAGTGAAGAAATTGAAGAGATGGAGGGAATCGACGATTTGAAGACCAAGAAGTCGATCCACGTGGCTAAAAAGGGTGACATCCTTAAGATGAGATTGGATTTACAGTCTGTGGACAATCTTGAAGAATCTGGCTCAATAGAATGGTTAGGAGAAATGTTAAAAGAGTATGGAGAGGATATTGATTTATTGAGAAACTCAAGCGATTTCAAGGAGGGTTCGATTAAACAGTTGGCAGAATTGTTGAAGGAGGCTGGCCATGTGATGAAATGAGGGGATAAGAGGAATCGAGGAAGAAAGAGAAAAAAGTGAAAGAGAAAAGACGAATAAAAGAGCGGAAGAAAGACAAGCGGTTGCTCTATTGGGGCGAAGGAGGGAAGATATCTATAGAATTTGTACTGAATTAGATTGGTGACTTTAATATACTTCGATAGCTAAGATTGGAAGGAAAGGAGACCGCTGAGCAAGTTTGTGCCGCGAGGAACCACGAGGTGCCACGAGGAGCTACGAAGAACCACGTAGAGCCACGAAGAGCCACGAGGAGCCACGCCATTACCAATGCCAATGTAATTCATGTCGCGTTACTGGGTCATCTGATGATGCCGTTGATGCCAATCTTGTTTATCCACGGGGTGAATTTTCCAGTTTAATTATTGTGCATTAATTGAGAGCAACTTTCCTGCTATTTCACTATCATATTCCATATTTAACTTGTTAAAGCTTTGGACCGCATAATAAGATTCTAATCATTTCATACTATGCAACAGTTCTCTTCTTCAAATTATTTTCGATTACAATCCGTCATTATCCTGTTAACCTTCTAACTTCGAATATCAGTTTTTATCTTTCATTCTCATGAGATTTTGACCCAATTCTTTTAAAGCGATTAATTCACCATTCGTTAGCATCTGCCAAACGCCATTAATCCTCCAACATATTCAAACAATTATATATTTCACCCATCATTTAAATCCTATAATAACAAAACCAGCCAACCACATGTAGCACCTCTCTAGCCAATAGTTGAATAGAACCAACTACCAATTGCTGAGCAAGTGCATGCGCCACATTGCCGCCACTTGGGCGCCACGTTGGACCTCCTCTTCGGAACCTCCACGCTCTCCTTTTTGTAATGGTGTTAATACCTACCTCTCTTCTATCCTTTTAGTTTACACGCCACCTTCTCGTCATGACCTCGCGGCGCGCGGCACCATGTGATGGCTCAGCCTTACACCATACATCACCACATCTCATATTCTGTTACGCGTAAAAAAAAGAGGCTTACCCTTAACATCACTTCTTCTTCATTAAAATGGTCTCACAAGCTCTTCTTGTGTCGCTTTTGGCGTGTCTTGTAACAGCTGATGCATCATCCGATGCCAATCCAGGTTACCATGCCATTCTTGCCAAAAAATACAGAGGTACCACTTGGGATGACGCAGAATTGGGGGCTGAACCATACGTTTTGATGAAGAGAGATTCCAGCGGGTCATTAACGATGCAATTGCAGAACGAGAATACCTTCTACATGACCGAATTAGTGATCGGGTCCAACAGTCAAAAGGTGGGTGTTTTGGTCGACACCGGTTCAAGTGATTTATGGGTTGTTTCTAGCGATAACCATTACTGTAAATCAGGGACCGCAGGGTCTTTAAAGAGAGTGGCTCATGACTATATTCTTGATAGAAGTAGCAATTCTACGGATTCCAGCAATTTGGAGTCGACAACTGTGGAAAACAAGGCAGTTTCCTCTTCAAGTATGATCGACTGTTCGGTCTACGGAACCTTCAATTCTAACACTTCAACGACATTCAACTCGAATAACACAGACTTTTCAATCACCTACGCCGATCAGACGTTTGCTAATGGTGTTTGGGGTACAGATGACTTTGTTATCAGCGGAACCGACGTGAACGGATTGAGTTTCGCAGTTTGTGATGATACCGATAATGCTATGGGTGTTTTAGGAATTGGATTGGCAGGGTTGGAAACGACCTACTCAGGTTCCTTGGCTACCAGTAGTAACAGCTACACTTACGAAAACTTACCAATGAGATTGAAAAGTTTGGGGATTACCAATAGTGTGTCATACTCGGTCTTTTTGAATGATACCAGCGCCAGTGAAGCGACTGTCTTATTTGGTGCCATGGACACGAGCAAATATACGGGTGCTCTGGTCAATTTGCCATTGGTCAATACCCTATCGTCAAAGAATTATAACTCACCTATCCAATTAGAAGTGACAATAAACTCGGTGACGGTTGTTAATACGGATTCCAACACTGAGGGTCAAGTGGCAACAGGTGCAGGTGCAGCTTTGCTAGATACCGGTACAACCTTGACCTATATGCCAAGTTCCATTGTCTCTGCGGTTGTGAACCTCTTGGGGGCCCAATACTCATCCTCTATTGGTTACTACATCACCCAGTGTACCAACGGGTCGAAATATGCCATCAAATTCAACTTTCAAGGTCTTGACATCAGTGTTCCATTGACCTCCTTCTTGGTTTCGTTAACCACCACATCCGGTTCTACTTCTCAATATTGTATGGTTGGTTTGAGCTCTTCAGGGTCCGCTGAGTTTACGTTGGGAGACTCTTTCCTTAGATATGTCTACATGGTTGCCAACTTGGACGAGTTGACAATCGGGTTGGCACAAGCAAACCATAACGGGGGCAGTTCCGACATTCAATTGATCAAGAGCACGATTCCAAACGCTGTTTCTCCACAAAGCTCCAACACATATGGGGGCTCCAGTACGGCTCTTAATGTTCTTTCGGTCGCTTCAATGACCACTGCGGCTGATACAACCACTGCAAGTGGTGCTGCCACTGCAACCCCTACCACCACCGGAGGAAAGACCACGACTTCCACTGGCACAGGAACCACCAGTACTAGCTCCAGTGTTTCCTCAATCAGCACGCAGAATGCCAAGGGTGCTGCAGGCAAGTTGGGTCTTAATTACGGATTGGGTGTTATGGGTTTAGCAGCTATTTTGCTCTGAATCCACTGAGATTTGATTTTTTGCAGGTGAACCTCTTGTACTAATGATAAAATGAAAAAGTAACGACAAGCAGGTCACCATTAGGTATTCGGTTTTAATGTTTTTTTTAGTAACAGTTAAGAATCCGTTCTTGTTTTATTTATTGAGTGGTAACAAGTAAAAAGGGTTAATCGTGAATGAAGATGTTCAGATGAGCTGGATTTAATAAAGAATAAGATATATTGTTTCTACCTTTTAGTGCTCTGATTACAAGACTAACGCAAATGTCAATTGTGCAATACTAATATTAAACAAAGAATAATTTTATTTAATTTGAGTGATATATTATAGATGTCCGGGTCTTTGTCCGGGTCTTAAGAATCTATGGCTACAAAAACCAGCGATAGGGATGAGTTATTTGATTTTTTAAATATCTAGTGTCAAGATCCCAAAGACGGGTCAAGAGTGGTTCTATCTCAAAGAGGGGTACAGAATGATTGTTCTCATTTCCCACAGAGCAATACCAGGCGTTATCTGTTAATTGTTTATAAATTTTTAGTTAGTAAAGAAATCAATTTTGCCATTCTAATACGAAAGGTAACCACCAAGTGCAAATATGAGTGAATATCCTATCTTATGAGCACATGAGCACATGAGCACGCGATGCTAAACATGTAAATCATATTTTAAACACCAGTACCCCACTTTATCGCTTTAACATTTGGCTTTTGACTTGGAATTGTATGTGAGAGTTAGTTGTTACATTGGGGCTTTTATGCGTGTTAGATTGGGGGAATCTATGGGCATTTATCTCTTAGTGTTTAAGGTGGCGCATATTCATGCGCCACTGATCATTTAAGTACATGAGTGTGTATGTGAGAATCACATATAAAAGGGGTAACACAGCAGCAGTAAAAATTAGGGTGATAGCAAACATTGTGTGATTAACCAACCCAAACACATAATGTTTGCTTCCCTCCAGAGTAGATTCAAGCACACAATGTTTGCTTCCCTCCAGAGTAGATTCAAACACACAGTGTTTGCTTCTGTACAGAGTAGATTCCTGGTTGTTTTAAAAACGTGTTGAAAGTGATTAAATAATAGAGTGAGAGTCAAGTGAATTGATTGATTGAGACAACTTTGCATCCAAGCTAATAAGTAAAATACCATTACAATAGCACCAGTGTTGTTGACGTATATTACCAACACGTCAGCCTAAAGTTTTTACTAGTGTTTCAATTAATGCTTTACCATTACCCTCTATGTCAGTAGTCCAGGTGTCATTATTCCTGGAACCAACTGCTTGAATTGCTTTTCTAAATATTTATGATCCACCATTTGCCCTCTGTAAGCGAACGACTACTGGAAGTATCAAACATTACTGCGTTCCCAGGCTTATAATAACACCTTTTTATTTATATCAAACTTAACTGGCACCGATGTGAAACGATTTTGACCTCTTTTCGGATCCTAATTTAAACCTCATTCATTAATGCTGTTCAACAATAGAATCATCTTCAATTCCTCACCAGTACCACACAAAACAATAGTAGCTACATCTATTAACTTAATCAACAAGACAAACACCACATCCCATCACTCTCTTTCTTGTGCTTCTCCTCACAGTCTCTCATCCACATCCTTCCACTAAACGCATTCAACCTTATAGAAGTCGTCCTTTCCTTCATGTTATTCAGCCAAAACCACTCTAAAACATACTAAGCCTAATTCCACACCTATTCAACTCACACACTTCAACCCCACTAGCGTCATCACTGACCTCAACAGTAAACGCTCGACCTCAATGCTGCTGAGCACTTTTTTATCACCACTTTCTCGTTATGACCGAGCTCGTTCAAATCCCATTCTGCGTCCCAAACGCTTTCTCTTGGGCTTCAGCTCTTGCCAGTCTTCCAAGCGGGCTCAACACTCCTGAATTCTCGCTTTTGATCGGCAAATTAGATGCCCTGCGTTCCCATTTATCAACCCTTGATTCCTACTGGGAATACTACATTAACCTGCTTTCCATTGAGCGGCGTGTGCCGATCCATAGCTTGGGTTTGGAGTTTACTTGGGGGGATGTCGTAGGGGATTTACAGCATGAGAAGCATTGCGTTTTGATCAACATCGCCTCTCTTTATTCCCACATTGGGGTTGTGGAGGCCGGAGGCTTGAATTGGAAGGCAAGCGTCGATGCATTTGCCCGGGCCGCCGGTATTCTTGACCAACAGGATAAGACTCAGGGTGAGCTCATTTTGGCACAGGCTCAAGAGTGTTTTCTATGGAATTACATCGGTGGATCCAACACAAAGCATTCATTAGCCAGCAGACTGGCGATGGGTGTCGCCAACAAATACAAGGAGGCCAAAGACGTGAGAGGCGGCTACTTTGAAGCATTTGCTCTTTTCCATAACGGGTTGAATTACTATTCGTCCGATGAGGTTGGTAAGGCTCTAGCGTGCATTTCAGCAGCCAAAGAGCTCTTGCATAAGATGAAGAAATCAAAGTTCAACGCACTGGTGGTCGATCTCGAGAGCCAACTAAAGGCCAAGGAGACTGTTTTTATCAAAGAAAACGACTTGATCTTCCATCAGCAGATCCCCACCATGTCGCAGATTCCTTCCGTCAAACCTCTGGAGGGAGTGAAAGCACAGAGCTTGGAAATCCAATTGAAGCCCCAATTGGAGTGCTACGAGGATCTTTTTGGAGGGATTCCGCCCATGGACGCCTACGAAGCTCTCTCAATGCATTCGGAGCGACAGGCTCAACTGGTGAGAACATGGTCCGAGAACGTTCGTCTGGCACAGCAGCAGCTGAAAACAACGTTCCAGTTTCTCCAATTGCCCCGTTCCTTAGAAGAGGTGAAAAGCCTACTGCATGGTGTGAAGCTCGAGGAGTTGGCCGAGTATCCACGAGTGTTGGCCATGGCACACGAAGTGGGTAGAACCGGGACCGCACCCACGGAGGATCTAATGGCCAAGGCCAAGCGATCGCGCCTCTGCATTTCAGGCACCACGAACGAAATCCAGAGGGTGTTAGCGTCGGCTGGTGACAGCGATGCCAAGCTTGCTGAGATGTGGACCAGTTCCAAGGATCTCATCCATGTCTTGGAGACGGGTCAGGTGGAGAGATATCTTACTGTTGAGGAGAAGCCGATTAATTTGATTGATTTGGACACTAGTGAGGATGTGGAAGGTTGGATTGCTTCGATCAACGAAACAAGCAGAGGTTTGGAGACGATCAGCATGGAGATGGATGCGACACTGGACTCACTGCGAACAAAACTCCACTCCAGTGAGGTTGTCCCGACGGAGAACGTGGAGGCATACCTTTCTGCCCAATTGGAGACAGTGTCCTCGCCATACACAAAGAGATTACAGGAGTTGATGGACAAGGAGGAGGAGGAGATTGTGGAGTTGAAGGAATCGATGAATAGATTGCTCTCAATGAACACGGTTGCCAGGAAGATGAAGGAGGACCCGGTGGGAGAGGTGCGGTCCAAAATTGAGACCTTGATTAAGGCATACGAGGTTTGGACTTTGTGTTCCAAGGGTGCAAAGGAGGCTGTTGATTTCTACACCAAGTTGCAGGCAATGGGGAATTAGATGAGTGCAAGCAAGTGAAAACGGTGAGTTTTACGAACAAATGTCGATGGTTGCCGACAAAAGAGGGGTTAGCTTTCATCTTCTGGTTTTTGGACGGCCATGAAAGCACGTAAAATGCAGATTATGGGATGGTTATATTGGTTTAGAACAAGCGCAGCGAACATATGCCACTGAACTGAGAGAGCAAGTAAGGGTCAAACTGTCCATTTTTAAGATTGCCGGTGCAAAACCCACTTGGCCCAGTTGATCTCAGCATTGTATATCGCCAAACTTGGGCTCTCATGGTCACTCCAGTTGGAGAACAAATTACTAACAGACTGGAAATCCAATTCACCTCACCTCAACTCACCTCAACTCACCTCAACTCACCTCAACCCACCTCAACCCACCTCAACTCACCTCAACCCACCTCAATTCACCTCAACCCACCTCAATTCACCTCAACTCACCTCAACTCACCTTAACAAAGGCCACGACCATCACAAGCACACAACAGACCCTTTTCGCACGTTTACGCACACCTTTCTATTAACGAACTAACCACAACTACACATTTCACCACCTATCTTGCACTTCGTCTCACACAACCATCATTGGTCAAAAAAAGCTCAAAGCTTGCAAGTAGCTTCCGTTCAATTAACCAAGTCACTGCGCCACCCTTTGCGCCAAAGTACTCAGTTATCACCTAGTAACACCTTTTACTAACTCACACCAACTTTCGTCTCACGCATTAAATTTTTCATCTTTCTCTGTCTTACTCTTCAATGATCAACGAGCTGACAAAGCACGAGCAGTGGCAGCACGGGCCCAAGATCAACACCGCAGCTACGTTGAAGCCAGAAGAGATTCCTACCTTAAAACCATCGTGTTTGGGCGAAGAATGGCTTGAAATATTCGAAACCAGTGTGGAGTTCGGTCTGGACCATTATTTGAAAGCGATGGAGAATTTGATCGAACATCCCAACATCAACTCAACGGTGATCTTGCGTTCGGACACGCTGCGTAGAGTGAGGCCAAGTGAGGACTTCACAGCTGAGAATCTGAGTCTTTCTCTTGACAACAAGGAAGAATTACTCATTAGAAACATCAATGATGTGGAGATCAGAACCCCTACGCTGGATCCTGAATACACTCCTCAAATACAATTAGTGAGAAGAATGATTCCCAGAAATCCGTCAAAGGATTACATTATTAACCAGACATGTTCAATTTTGACGAAATCACAGAAATGTCTGGTTTTGTACACTCCTCACATTGACGAGCCGGACCAAATCCCATTCTATTTACCACAGATGAAGTCCATTGGGATTTTGTTTAACGAAGAAACGTCAACACTCTCGATTCATTATCTTCCATTTGAAGGCCAATTGGAGATGCTGAAAACGATCGAACCCAACGATAGATCAATCAGAATTGCATATCGATTGCTCAATACGGCAAAAAAGCACTCCATTGGGGCAAAAGATGGGTATTCAAAGCGGGTGAACCACGACCAGGTCGTGGGTAAAGAACAATTCCAAAACACATACATCAAGCTCAAGCAGAGGTACGCCAAGTTCCTTGTGGACAATTGGCAGGAATCAACAGATCCTAGAAAACACGTGTTTGAAGATATAGCTATTGCGGCGTTTTTGATCGAGCTCTGGAACCAAATATACCAGAACAAGACAATGTTCGAGTTCAGAGATCTCGGATGCGGTAACGGGATTCTGGTGTATATCTTGACAATGGAGGGCTATAGGGGCGAAGGTATCGATGCGAGGGAGAGAAAATCGTGGTCCACTTACCCCACCGAGGTGGTCTTGAAGGAACAGGTGATCATACCCAGTATATTGTTGAGACCCCATCCGTTGACTCTTGTTCAAAGTCCCACTTTGTTAGACAACGGTCAGGAATGGAAAGTGCCTCTACACGTGAAACCACAACATCAAGGCCAGACAAGACCCGCAAAACAGGTCCAAATGGTGGAATGCTACACTTCACGAGATCTATTGGGGGATCCAAAGGTTTGTCCGGTCGAATTTCCGGCAAACACGTTTATTATTGGTAATCACTCCGACGAATTGACGTGCTGGATGCCTCTTTTGGGATACCCGTTCATGGTCATCCCATGCTGTTCCCATAACCTCAATGGGGATAAGATCCGATATCAGGTTGTTTCCAAAGAGAGGGGGAACTCAAAATACCAGGGTCTTGTGGATCATGTTGAGATGCTGGCTCAAATGGCCGGGTGGGAAACAAAACGAGAGATGTTACGGATTCCATCCACAAGAAACACTGCAATTCTGGGGGTGGACAGACAGTTGAAGAATAGCGTTTACGATATCTTGACAATGGAGGGGGGTGCAGGTAAGTGGGTGGAAAACACCATGTCATTGATGAAGAAACCTCCAAGAAATCATTGAGCTGGCACCAACTCAGAAATGAATGAAATGAGTTTGTCAGTTAGCTGTGACAAAGTTTGCGTGTGAGCTAGTGAATTTGCATTAGCCTTGGCTACACTTAATCACACCTTGTTGTGCTTGTGGTTTGCGCATAAACACAGCCCATTTGCCAGTTATTTGTTTACTTGCACGTGTCGTTCCTTCATTCTTGCTTACACCGCGAAACAATTGGTACTATTGCATTCACAGTGACGTTAGTGGTGACGTTAATGGTGACGTTAATGGTGACGTTAATGGTGATGTTAGTAGTCTGACAGTATTTATTTACCAGTATTCAGATATAAACTCTAAATGTGAATTTAATAGTAAACTGGTGATCAACCAGACGGTTGATTGATAACCTCAACAATGCCACTTCTCAAACATATCACCGAACGACAACAACTACAACAGCAACAATAATTGAACGACGTTATCTCAATTCTTCGTACATTCACAAACTCACTTCATTCGTTTGTTTGAGTAGATCAATTTGACTTTCCACTTTATTATTAAACGTTATATATACCTAACACCTATACATCTAATTGGCCTTCTTCATTCTACGTCTCTTACCAATCATGAATTTGGCATTCTGTGATAATTCACCTTGTTGTCCTTGACCTTTGCCATTGGTTTGACCTTTAGCAGTATTACCCTTCTTACCTTTTCTCTTTTTCTTTGGTGGCTCGTCGCTCTTCTTTTGCCCTTCTTTAGAAGCGTCATCACCCTCAGAGGCTGTCACCTCGGAGGCCTTTCTCTTTGCAAAGTTTCTACCCTTGGTCACCTGTTCCATTCTCCTCTTCACCACCTTGGCATTCTCGATTGCAAACTCAACAACCAATCTCTTCTTATTGATCAAGTTCTCATTCTGAGCCCTTTTCTTTTGATCCTCGGTCAAACCGTTCAAAATTTCAGGTATTGTCGTTTCATGAGCATTCAACCATCTCAATGCCATTAATGCATGCTTATGATCCCTAAATTCAAGAAACCCATAACCTCTAGATCTACCGTATTCACCAGACCCTTTGACTTCGTTGATGACCTTGGCCTGGGTGACCACACCCGACTTCTTCGCCTTCTTCTTCTCGTCCTCGGCGTTCAATCCCAATTTCTCCCAAATCAAGTGCTTTTGTTTGGTGGACCTGTCAATTTCTTCCTTCGATAATGGCTGTCTATCACCCTCTTTAACCTCCTTGGCAAACTCAACTATTGCTTTTCTACCCAATTGTTTCAACGATTTATCATTCATTGCACGAGGAATATTTCTAATGGCCAATCTGGTCATTGACAAATGCAAACTTGGGTTTTTTGTTAATTGCTCACTTCTCAAAACATATGATCTCTCTCTAACATCCATATCAGCCTTACTCAAAAATTGGGCCAACTTTGAGTTTGTTCCAATTCTACCTTCATTTAATAAATAGAGATTTCTCTTATCCTTTTCACGAGGTAATTTACCCATATTCTCTCTTCTCTGCAGTTCACTCCTTTCAGTCAACCTGGCCGCAGACTGTCTATCAACAGCAGGGGCAATTTGCATAATTCTACCTTCAAAAACATAGAATGGAGAAACATCATCGGGTAATAAAAGCGAGTTGGAGTTGATCTCTGGTGCATTCAACAAACATTCCTCATAAGTTGAATTCTTCAAAAATGCAACAAAGGCCGTTCCCTTTGGTAACCCGGTTTCCTTATCAATCACAGGTAAAGCATATTTCACCTCACCCAATTGCTCGAAATGGGCTTTCAATGATTCCTGAGTCACATCGTATGGTAAATTACGGATGAAAATTGAGAACTTTTCTTGTCTATTCTTTTGACGCTTTGACTGGGAATCTGTATCTTCCATTTCAAGGAGTCTGACATCCTCTTCATCAATCTCTGAACCATTCTCCTCGTCATCAGAAGCACCACTATCTTCGTTTTCATCATCAGATGAATCGACATCATCTTCCTTCTTATTGTTCTCCTCGACATCTTCATCCTCCTCCTCTTCATCGACATCTTCTTCCTCATCATCAACGGGTTCCTCCTCAGGCTTTAGGTTTTCCCAATGATTCTTATCAACAGCAAAATCCACAGCAACTTCTCTGCCATCAATCTTCAACCCTTGAGATTCCTTGACAGCTCTTTCAGCACTTGAATGCTTACTGAATGTGATGAATGCAAACCCACACATTTTACCATCCTTCTTTTTTGGGATTCTAGCTTCTTTAACAAGTCCGAATTTCTTGAACTGTGTCTCCAATTGTTCTGGTTTTTTAACAGACCAAGGCAAGTTTCTGATAATAACTCTACTAGTTTTCTTCAAGGCTAAAGATTCTGGGGAAATAAGAGGCTTGATAGGTTTAGCATTATTTTCCTTGCCATTTTCCCTGCCATTTTCCTTACCCTTATTTCTCTCTCTTCTTTTAGCAATATCAATTCTCAATAATCTATTCAAAAACTTCTTCTTTTTAGCTTCCGCCAATGCACTCAAAGTGTCATCATCTGTAACAAATGACACAAAACCAAATCCTCTAGATTTTTTTTCATCATCTAAAACAATAACTGCATGTCTAACAGGGGCAAATTGGGAAAAAAATTCCGTCAATGATTCATTTGTGGCATCTTGAGGAATGGATCTAACAAATAATGTTCTCCTATCTAATGAATCATCACTCATTTTGTAATCCAATACCAAGAACTTGAGGATGAAAAAAAAATTTCAGGTGAATAAAAAAATTCATCTTGTTGCACAGCCTGGAAAATTCAACAAAAACGCTCAGCTGCAAATGACACCAACTGGCACCACTGACAATGACCACGGACA
The DNA here is from genome assembly GCA_030584985.1 of Saturnispora galanensis. Lineage (NCBI taxonomy): Eukaryota > Fungi > Ascomycota > Pichiomycetes > Pichiales > Pichiaceae > Saturnispora > Saturnispora galanensis. The sequence continues at coordinate 155,640 of JAJMCD010000022.1, read as the reverse complement.
AGACAAACAGAAGCCAAATTGAAAGAACAGTTGCTGGATTGATGTAAAAGTTCTTTTTGTTATGAAATCACCTTGATGAACATTCGAGAAAGTTCAGAAAGTAAAGACTTACTAATAGTAAGGAAGACCACAATTACCACCAAAACTTGACCCAGAAACCGTAAAATATAAATATCTGGAGCAATTTCCAGCATTCAAAAGACATCAAATCAACCAACAACTTGGATATCATTGTAATCAAATATATCACCATTTATGTTTCGAATTTCGAATCATTCGTATTTTAATATGTCTCAAACAGACAGATGCTCAGTTTCTGCCATTGTAAAGACACTTCAACTTTTTTTTTTCTTTAACTTTCTTTACCCTGTTTTCCGGTTTGATTTGTCGCAATGTGATGTGGCCATTCGAGTTGAGCACTTTGCATAATTCGATGCGGCCATTCTAGTTGAGTATTTTGAATAATTTGATGAAAAGAGTCCCAATTTTTGGCTATTGACTCCAATTTTTTTACATAAATAACCAATAAACACAGCTAATAAACATGAAGATACATTTGGTGCCAATTTAGCCAAAGAGGCATTCAAAATTTGCTTCTTTATTGTGGATTTGATAAGGAACGCGTTAACTTTACTTGCCACATATTTTTTGTTTGCCCGCGTTTAGGAGAGCTTACGTAACAGCTTCTTTGTATTTACGTTTGATTGAGATGCCAATTAGAACCTCTAGAGCATCAAAGCCTGCTACAAAAGCAAGCGCCGATACTTCAGTTGTAGCGAATAACTATATACCAAATTTATCGAAATCTCAGCTTTTCAAAGAACTGAATAAACTCAGTTTTGAGACACTGATCCAGTTGACAAAGCTTTGGTTGAGCTTAAAACAGACACAACCAAGAATAAAAGATGATTATCACCACATTGTGGAAAAATTCAGGGGAAGAGGATCCCCACGATTGAAGAGAAAGTTGATTGATACGATATTGGTTGAATTATACCCCAATGGATTGAACTCATTACAATTGGCGCAGCTGGATGTACAAGCTCTTATTGATAAGCCCAGCATCTACTCATGGAATACAGCCACTACCAAAGTGAATTCTAAGCAGGAGATCATCCATTTTGACCCCCAGGCCTTCTTGAATAAATTCATTGAGAATTTGAACAACTTGTATCTCTGTCACGTTTACATTTCAAGACATCCCAAGTATCCAATGTATCTGATACGGATACAGATCTTTGATAATTCAGTTAGAAAACCATCAGTGAGGTTAATATCAAAACAACAGTTTGAAGATCATTATAAAAGATTTCAACTTGGTCACAGCAGAAATGCGAGGAAGAAGATTAAGAGTTTGAAACCCCATTACATCCTACTTCCTCTTTCCACACCCAACGTCATTTATACGTTGTCGGGCTCCCCAAATACAGGTAATGAAACTCAAAACATCCCAGATTTGTCCCTCAGACTAATCTTACAAACATTGGAAACAACACTAAGTTCCTCCAATAGAACTGTCAAACTTGAACACAGCTCACTAACACCATTAAGAAACTTGAACTCTGTTTTTATTCTCAACGGTAACTCCAGGTTCAGTAACTCCCTCGGCCCCTGGTTACCATATGCCGATGACAAGGTGGACTCCAACGTGCTCAGTGACGGAATGGATAACTTTAGAATCAACCCAAAAGCTGTTATGGACGATCCCAGCGATATTGCCACGTTACGCTTTAAAGGTTCAACTACGAGGGTGAAATCAAAGCGTCTATATGATACTAACGAACCGATCGAAGAGGATTCCAAGGAGGAGAGCAACAAGGTCGATAATTCCGTTGTTCCCATCGATGAATTCAAACATACGTTGAGCTCAGGAATATCTATCAGGTTTATCGGAACCGACACATTTGAAGGATTGTTACAATTAGCCCAGAGGGGTCTCATAGACCCCAACACTTGTCCAAATTGGTTAACCGGAGAGTATTTGGAATTATAAAGGCGTATCAGAGATAAACATTTGGGGAGAAGATGAAAATATGAAAGGACTTGATGATATGATGTCGCTAGAAATGTTCAGCGTGGACGGCATTTCATTCCCTCTCTTGACACCAAATATGGCATTCAAATCAACTACAACATCACAAACTGTGTCCACTGTCTCAATTTTTTTCCAGTCACCGAGAAGATAATTAACTGAAAGGCCAGAACATTCGGCCATCACTTTCAACCGAGATTTTCTTAATTTATTCCATTTAATTGGTTCCATTTGAAGAAGGGTGGAAGAAGAGAGCTGAGCATAACAATACGTTTTGGCGTTGCTTACATAATCGAGGCGTCGATCACCGCCATTTTGCCGACTGAAAAATCATGTGACATGACATCATCTTTTTACCTTTTGGCGTCATTCTACAGGACCGTTAGGGATTTGATTAATGGAGTGCCCAAATTGGTGACTACCAGTGTTATTCAGCTTCTCCTTTCTTGATGAGATCTATCAGGACATTGGCAACCAGTCGGAGGCTTTTGAGGGCCATTGCTAACCCTCAAACTCATCATAATGCCCAACATTTTAGACCTCCAATGTCATTTCCATGTTTAGATAAACTGGACCAAAGAGAGAAATCCCTAATGACCGGTCCAGAACCAATGTATTTCAAACCCAATCTTGATACGATTCAAAAGTATAAATCTACAGAAACCCTGTATTTGGATTACGGAGACTACTTACCACAATTTGAATTGGCGTTTGAAACTTGGGGGAAGTTAAACAGTGAGAAATCCAATGCAATTTTGCTCCATACAGGGCTTTCTGCCTCATCTCATGCCCATTCAACAACATTGAACCCAAGCAAAGGTTGGTGGGAGAGTTATATAGGTCCCGGTGGCTATTTGGATACAAACAAATATTTTGTCGTTTGTACAAATGTTTTGGGTGGTTGCTTTGGTTCAACAGGTCCTCAATCTTTAGATCCATTGACAGGATCCGAATATGGTACTACATTTCCAATTTTATCGATCCATGATATGGTGAGAGCTCAAAATAGACTCTTGAAGGATCAATTTGGTATTGAGAAATTGTATGCCTCGATTGGTTCAAGTATGGGTGGTATGCAATGTTTGGCTTATGCACAAGAGTTTCCAAATGGTGTTGAAAAGGTGATCAGTATCTCTGGTTGTGCAAAATCCCACCCATATTCAATAGCCATGAGACACTGTCAAAGACAAGTGCTCATGACTGACCCTCATTGGAGAAAGGGCTTTTATTATGGTCAATTGCCTCCTCATAGAGGGATGAAATTGGCTAGAGAAATTGCCACGATTACGTACAGATCAGGCCCTGAATGGGAGGAGAGATTCGGTGTGGAAAGATCGGATCCATCTGTCAAACCGGCCTTCTGTCCTGACTTCTTGATCGAAAATTACTTGGATCATGCTGGAGAGAAGTGGTGTCTGGAATTTGACCCCAATTCCTTTATCTATTTGAGTAAGGCAATGGACCTCTTTGATATGGGGGCCACCAATAGAAGGAGGGCCAAGAATTCCCGTTCACAAACCGAAAATGGTGAGTCCAACTTGGAGTTCAAACCGAGCGATATTTGTTCAATTGAAAGTATACCCAGAAAGAGAACAAGACGTTCTATGACCCCCGAGGAGGCCCAAATGGATTTGGAAGAAGGCTTGAAGGAGCTGGCTGGTGTGGACAGTTTGGTGATCGGAGTTGAATCCGATCTTTTGTTCCCAGCTTGGCAACAGAGAGAGGTATTCAATCACTTGAAAGCCAACGGTGGATCGACCCAACACACGGAATTGACTGCAGAGGAATCATTTTATGGTCATGACACATTCCTCTTAAAGGTGGAGAAGATCGGAGGAGAGATCAAGAGATTTTTAAATTGAATTTTTATATGTTTTAAATGGTTTAATGGTGCTGAGCAGATGAGTAAAAAAACTTTCACCACAAATGGTGAGATTTCTTAGTCAAATGGATGAAAAACGGGTCAAAACGAAGCCATATCAAGGACACATGATTAACAGACAACAACGAGATGAAATAGACGTTTTGGATTTACTACAGACCACTTTAAATGGGGAAAAAGTGGCATTGGACAACCAATTTTTTTGGAACAAATACGTTTTGCCTAGGAAACCAGTCATTTTAAAGAATTCCACACCAATCGACCTACAAGCGTTCAATTGGACGAATATAGGTGATACCCTTGATGGGGAGGATTTATTGCAGGTGGAAGAACTTGTCAATGGTGGCTTCGGTAGTGGTAAAAGGAGATTAAAGATGACATTTAAGGAGTTCAAGAAGAGAGTAGACGAGGGTGAATGTCTTTATATGACCACTCAGTATGAAGAACATGAAACAGAGGATTTGGCTAATGAAGAGGAGCATATTGGTAATAACTTTGCAGAATCAGACAACTTTGAAGATGATTTTGAAGATGATTTTAAAGATGACTTTGAAGAGGAAGATATCGAGGAAATTGAAGAAGACGGGGAAGAAGATGAAGATCCAAGTATTGATCTGGAAGATGTCTACCAACCGCCTTTAGATTACCTTGTTCTTGAAGAGAAAACCGACTTGGTTCCGCCAGTTCCACTTGATATCTTCAATGGTTTTACTACTCAGCAAATTAATCTCTGGATCGGTAATTCTCCTCAAACCACGTTGGATGTAACAAAGAATAAGAAAGGATCCATTGTTAAAGTGAACCGGGGTCTTCCTTCAAAAACCACCTCCAGTGGGCTCCACCATGATCACGCGGATAATCTCTACACCCTTGTTGAAGGATTCAAAACATTCATGCTCTGGTCTCCAGATTGTGCACATGATCTCTACACAGTGGGTGATATCAGGACAGTGTACGACACAGGGATCATCGATTACATGAGAAATGACAAGGCACCAAAATGGACTTCTCTGAATGAGCGTGGTTTGACGATGGAAGACCCAATAGAAGGAACCAGTGATTTGGACCCACCTTCCTTTTCTCAAATTCCCCCGGTTTTGCTTCATTTAGACGAAGTCGGAGAGGAAGAAAGCAAGGAGTTATTGGATTATGCGGAAAACCAGTTTCCAAAAGCCCTCCAGTTGCTCAATAAAGGATTGAAGGTGGAGTTGAACCCAGGTGATTGTTTATATTTACCTGCAGGTTGGTTCCACGAGGTGGGGTCCCATGGTAAACACATAGCCCTTAATCATTGGTTTCACATTCCAAAGGTGCTTGTGGAATGAAGGGTCATTCGATGTCTGGATTAGACTTATGGATCGTAAGCAAAGATAGGCTATTGAGTAGGAACTGTTTTCAATGTTTTATAGGAAGAGCAATGGCAATGTAAAGTGTGGATGTTATGGAGATAGGATTTTTCAGGATGAAAAAGGTAGAATGTTCTTTCAAATAATTCAAAGTATTGATGTCAAAAACAGGAAATACGATGGCTCTGAAAAGCTCAAGTTGAATTACACATAGTTACCTATATTGCTCAAGTTTCTTTCCTTGACAATTATGCTCATGACTTGGTTATTTTGTTCCAGCAAGAATTGGTTTTATTGGAGTATCTGAAACTAATAAGAGGATGTTCAATTTAGGAGCGTAATCCCGTTGCCCGGTTCTTTGTATATCTCTTGTTTACGAGAATAAAATTTGGAGGGATTAACCTGTTCCATCAACCGATATCTTTCAAAAAGGGTTTATTCTATAAGTAAGATATATAGCACAATCATACAGTACATGCAACGTGTCTCAACAGAGAGGAAAGAGGTTGAGATATGTGAATTGTTGTAGCTACATGAGCACAATATTGCTCATTAAATGGGCTAACCATCGGATGGTAGTAGGCCATTTATCAACAGAGAATACATGCCATCTAATAATCAATATTTTACTATATAATGAGTTACATCCCCCATGTCGATTATTTCTCTTCATATATTATTTTAATTAGCAGATAACTTCAGTGTTTTATATCAGCAGTAGTTGTAAGTGGTTATTTAAAGAGTTAAAGATTGGAAATCTGTGAAATCTGTGAAATCCTATCCGGTCGTTAAAGTAATATATAAAGTTAATAAATCTATACTAAAGATGTGCTCTTTGTAGTAAAATATTGATCATTAGATGACGTGTATTCTATGTTAATAAACGGCCTACTTGAGGGTTAGCTTATTTAATGAAAAATATCGTTCTCATGTCTCAACTACAACAGTTCCCGTATCTCAACCTTTTTGCTCTCTGTTGAGATGTGTTTCATGTGTAGAGTACTGTATATCGTAATCATAGAGCACACTCTTTTTGACAGATTTTACAATATCGGCCTACATTCGATAGTTTGAATACATCTCATGTTTCTGTGGGAGGATCTAAATGCTTTTTTGATAAAAAGCACATTCCTGGGGACTTCCCCAAAATCAACTCATTTATTATTGAATTCAAACCGCTACTGGCAAAATTGCTCCTTAATTTACCTATCATGAATTCTTCTCGGCCATCGCCCTCTACTTAACCTGCATTTTGGATATTTCAATGGTTAATTAGGGTGGATTTTAGTAATAAAAAAAGGATATATCTTTTAGCGTTTAACTGGGATTTCATTCTTATTTTCAGTCAATCATCACATATTTTTTGTTAAAAATACAATTCCTTTTTTTTTTTGAAAAAGTACCTAACGTCTCATTCAGGGGGTTGAATCCTCTAATTACATTTAACAACACTACTGTTAATTATTTTATACATCTTTTCCTTTTTTTTACCCCCTTTAACGGCTCACAATGCTTAACAATTTGGTGTTTCAAGAATTAAGGTCATATCTCTCTGCTGAGCACTTTTGGCTCTCACACAAAAAAAAATCCTTGGTTCACAACAAACTTTTCAGTCATACCCCATTACTCTCCTAACCAATGTCAAAACCAGTTATTTGTATAATTGGTACTACAGGGGTTGGAAAATCTCAACTTTCCATCTTTTTAGCAAATGCATTATCACATTGTCTTTCCTCTGGAACTCCAGGGGAGGTGATAAACGCGGATTCAATGCAAATGTACAAATCAATACCCCAAATAACCAATAAACATCCTCTGGAGGAGCGATTTGGAGTCAAACACCATTTAATAGATTATACCGCTTGGGAGGATCCATATCATATTCATAAATTTCAGCATGATTTCAACGAGGCTGTCAAGGATATCAAATCTATTCCCATTTTAGTCGGTGGTACACATTATTACTTGCAATCCGTCCTATTTAACAACAAGACAATCACAACAACAACAAAAGAGCTCACCAGTGACCAGAAAAAACAACTGGAGAGTGACGATGGCCAGAAGTTGTGGAATGAGTTGAATTTGTTAGATTCGAAAATAGCTCAAAAGTTTCACCCAAAGGATATCAGACGTGTGAAGAGGGCATTAGAGGTGGTATATACCAACGATATCAAGACAAGTGAGGTTTATATGAATCAACAATTAGAAAATGAGAAAAACGGGATTTTGAAGTACAAGGTTTTGTTCTTTTGGGTTTTTGCAAAATTGGAGGTTCTTGACAAGAGACTAGATAGTCGAGTCGATAAGATGTTTGAAAACGGGGCTTTAGATGAATTGAATGAATTGTTTGCTTATTATTCAAGCGAAAAGAAGTTAAACGGTGGGGTTGATTTGACTTTGGGTGTCTGGCAAGTGATTGGGTTTAAAGAATTTCTACCATATTTAGAGGCAAATGGACCTATCACGAAGACCTTTGAACAATTGAAGCTCGACCCCACTTTTGTTTCATGTTTGGATGACATGAAATTGAGAACAAGACGGTATGCACGTAGACAAATCAAATGGATCAAGAACCAGCTCATTCCTGAAGTTCAGAAGGAATCCAAGGTGATGATCCTTGATGCTACTGACTTGCATGATTTTGTCACAAATGTGGAGGGAAGAGCGTTAGGAATAACAAAGGAATTCTTGAATGGAGAAATAACAATGGATCAGGTTCCTCCAACGTTACACAGCGAAGAGTTGATACCAAAAGTAGAGAAGAACAAGGTGGAATGGATCCAGCATACTTGTGATACATGCTTGGATAAGGATGGCAATAAAATGGTCTTTGTTGGTGATCAATGGTCAATCCATTTAAAGGGTAAAAAACACAGACATAATCTTACCAGAGGCGAAAGAAAGAGGGAGTATGAGGAGTATCTTGCGAAAAAGCAGAAGCTGGAATCATCCTCATCTTCGTAGTGAAGACTGCATTCATGAGTATTATCATCTTTATTAAATTAATGTACATTTTATATCTTTTTACCAACCTCTGGTAACTCTATCATCTCCTCATCTAAAATAGTTGAAGACTCAGATCTATCGATGGATTTTGATCTCATTGCCTTCAGAGATCTCATCTCCTCCTCAATCTCTTCAATATCATCAACTTGATCGTATTCTTGGGGAATGAACAAATTCAAAATCACACCCAAAAACCCAGTAACGGCAAAGTTGGTTTCCATGATCAAGACAATTGCATTCAAGAAACCCTGCAAAGCATGATTATCACCTGAATATGTGAAAAAGTAGGAGAACCAATCTCCCAGTAATGTCGTACCTAAACCGAACATCAATGAGCAAGTCAGCACAAATCTGTCTCTTCTCGTGAATGGGGTGGTGGAAATAATCTTCAAACCAGAGACAGCCACAGATGTGAACAAGAAAGTGGTCATACCCCCCAAGACTGATTTTGGAATGGCAACTAAAGCTGCAGCAAATTTTGAAAAGATACCCATAACAATGATGAAGAAACAACACCAGTAACCCACAACTCTTGATCCACATTTGGTGATTGCAATCACACCATTATTTTGAGCAAAGACTGACATTGGGGGTAATGTGCATAAACCTGCAAGGATACCATTCACACCGTCTGCAAGAACACCACCTTGGATTCTAGCCTCATATTGAGGTCCTTCAATTTCCAACCTTGTAACATCACAGGTTGCAGTGATGTCACCAATCGCTTCCATAACTAACGTCATATAACAAGCCAAAAATGGCAAGACCAATGGACCGTAAACCTTCAATTTGAAGGTATGTACCCAAATAAAGGTGACAGCAGGTGCTTCATCGATACCTTCACGGGAGAAGTAACCACAAGCGGCTGCGACAATACAACCCACTAACAAACCCATGATGACAGCACAGGACTTCATGATAGGAGCACCCCATTTTTCACAAATGATGATAGTAACGTAAACCAAGAACCCCAAACCAATGAACTGAGCAGAACCCCAAGCATAACCTTTAGCACAAGTGGATTCAATACAACTGGAGCCACCAACAAAATCTTCAAAACCTGATAGGACCAAGGAAATACCAATAAGCAAGACGACAGGACCGGTGACTAAAGGAGGGAAGATCTTTTGAAGGAATTTAGGTGGAAGGAATGACAAGGCCACTTCAAGTAGCCCACACACACACGAAGTAGCAATGACTGCACCGTACCCATCAGGACATGGAAGTTGGGTACCATCTGCTGCAGTTGAACAAAAACCCGTCTTGTACATCATTGGCAACCCCTTGGCAATAATGGTTAGCGTATCAAATGAGGTACCCACCACTGACAACAACCCCGTACCCAAAAAAAAGGGTGTAAATGGGATTTTAATTCTGGTAATTTGAACAATGGATAAGATACCAGAAACAATCAATGATGCTGACACCAAATATTGGGTATGTTCAGCTGATAGATTTGCATATCCGGCATATAAGATCGGTGGAGTACACAAACCTGCCAACATTGACAAAGCATGTTGCAGCCCGAGAATAAACCCTAACAAAATGGGTATTTCTTCATTCAAACCAAAGAACGGTTGTGACCTGTGGGATTTTTTTGAAATGAATGGAATAGTTGGGGTGAAAAGATAGGCGTAATCATAATCACCTAAAACACCCTCTTTAGTTGTACACTTTTTGTACAACCTTTGTAATGTTATTTTGGGATTCATTGTAATGAAGGAAGAGGAATTGGAGAATCTATTGATTCATTTATTTTTCTTCTTTTATACTTGTGAAACTGACTTGTGTCAAATTGATTCATTTAATTTCCAAGCGATGAGGCATTACAACGGTTATACGGCACTAAATGCTCATGTGCTCATTTGGACCAAAGAACCAAAATTAATATTCCGAGGGGTGGTGAGGAATATCCATATGTTATTAACAGGGTTTTTTAGGTTCCACAACAGGTGAAATAATTGTGACCCTTTAATACAAGGATGATAATAGCAGAATTCACGAAAATGGAATCTTCACTTGAAAACGACACCACGGCTTTAATGCATATCTGGTGGGAATTCACTGGCCAAAACACCCCCACTGTGTGTTTATCCTTGTGTTTATAACAATGAAACATTGCATTTGTTGTTGTATGACGATTTTAACGGCATTGAAGGGAAATTCTTATCTTGATGTGGCATTATAGAACAATCGGAGTCACTTGATTGAAAGAAGTTATTGTGGAGAACGAATCAGGGTCGGTAAAAATGTACCGAGGCAGTTGTCATCGTCATTGTCTGAACGGATTTGTCCCATTATAATGACTATCATTATCAGGCCAAATTGTTTGTGTATTTGACAGGCCTCATTCTAGGCCAACCTTAGGTAAAGAAACCACCTCATCAGCTCTAACGCGACGGTTCAACAGAACATCAACTCTATAACATCGTACCCTTTCATCGCATCAACTATGTTTGTGTGAATAGGCAGAAGTTCATTGTCTCACGGGTTTAATCAAATCACCCCCACGCAACTTGCACTCAAAACCAAGCTGTAGATAATGATTTCTGCCCAATTCTATTCATTTCTACTCTGTTTGTTCGGAGTTGCGATTATGAATATCGTCATCAAAATCAAACTTATATTGTTCACTCACATAGAAACCTTGTCACCAACAGGTATTGCTCCCACGTGGGTTCTGCATATGACCATTCCCAATTCCCCTTGCATACCACCTATTCAACGGTTACGGCTGGAGTTCAACCATTGCTGTTATCACAATTGGAATCATGGGGATCATTTGGAATCAAGGAGATCCTTGGAATCAGAGTGAAGTTCAAACCAAGATAGGACAACCCCGATTACCACCGGATGTAAAGCAACTTGCAATATTATCTTATATTATTTTAATTAAAATTGAAACTATAAACTCATTGTTTCTTTTCAGAAGACGACTCATCCATTGATCCCACAGGTTCTTGGCCCATGATGACCTCATTACCCTCGGAATTGACCAGCTTTGATTTTCTTGAAGCAATGGAGGTCAAGTTCGAGAGGGTTTCTCTGATTGGATGTGGGTGCATCGAATGGTATGATCTCATTTCTTCTTCCACCTCCTCGATATCGTCAACTTCGTCGTATTCTTGTGGAATCAAAAGGTTGAGAATGACACCCAAAAACCCGGTGACTGCAAACCCAGTTTCCATGATCAAGACGATGGCATTCAAGAACCCCTGCAAGGCGTGGTTTTCACCTCCGTAGGTGAAGAAGAATTCGAACCAGTTAGGAACCAAGACGGCACCAAAACCAAAGAGAAGGGTACATGTGTAGACAAATCTGTCTCTTCTGGTGAATGGGGTGGTGGTGATAATCTTCAAACCGGAGACGGCCACGGAAGTGAACAAGAACGAGGTCATACCACCCAAAACCGGACTTGGAATGGCAACCAAGGCAGCTGCAAACTTAGAAAAGATACCCATGATCACAAGGAAGAAACAACACCAGTAACCAACAGTACGAGCACCACACTTGGTGATGGCAATGACACCATTATTTTGAGCAAACGTGGACATTGGTGGGAGGGTACACAACCCAGCGAGGACACCGTTAATACCATCGGCAAGAACACCACCTTGAATTCTAGACTCGTAAAGTGGACCTTCGATTTCCAATCTGGTGACATCGGAGGTGGCTGTGATATCACCAATGGCTTCCATCATCAAGACGATGTAACATGCCAAGAATGGTAAGACCAATGGACCGTAAACCTTCAATTTGAAGGTGTGGACCCAGATGAAAGTGGCTGCTGGTGCGGCATCAATACCTTCATGGGAGAAGTAACCACAAGCGGCTGCGACAATACAACCCACTAACAAACCCATGATGACAGCACAGGACTTCATGATAGGAGCACCCCATTTTTCACAAATGATGATAGTAACGTAAACCAAGAACCCCAAACCAATGAACTGAGCAGAACCCCAAGCATAACCTTTAGCACAAGTGGATTCAATACACCCGGCACCACCAACAAAATCTTCAAAACCGGATTGGACCAAGGAAATACCAATAAGCAAGACAACAGGACCGGTGACTAAAGGAGGGAAGATCTTTTGAAGAACCTTTGGAGGCATGAAGGAGAGCAAGATTTCCAACAACCCACACACACATGAGGTTGCAATCATCGCACCGTAACCGTCGGGACATGGAAGTTCGGTGCCGTCAGCTGCAGTTGGGCAGAACCCAGTTTTGTACATCATTGGGAAACCCTTACTGACAATGGTGATGGTGGCAAAGGAAACACCCACCACCGAAAGCAAACCTGTACCAATGTAATAGGGTGTGAATGGGATTTTGAATCTTGTGATTTGGATTGCAGAAAGGAAACCCGAAACCATCAAGGAGACGGAAACTAAATATTGGGTCTGTTCCGTGTCCAAGTTGACCATGGCCGATAATAAGATTGGTGGTGTGCACAAACCAGCCAACATTGACAAGGAATGTTGCAATCCCAAAATAAGTCCTAGGAAGATTGGAATATCATCATCTAACCCAAAGAAAGGTTGGGTCTTTGGTTCCTTCGTGATGAATGGAATGGTTGGTGTGAAAAGATAAGCGTAATCATAATCACCGAAGATACCATCCTTGGTGGTACACTTCTTCCATAACCTCTTTGCGTTTGATTTGAAGTCCACCTTATATTTTGGTTCTTCGCAGATCGTATCCACCGAAAGTTCTGTCTGTTCCTTCATACCGATACTCGCTGTCACTTTCTTCCCACGCTAGAGCCAGAGCCATCTCTTTTAAGTGAAAAATTTAACTCGGAAGAAATCCTTATCTCTTATCTCATCGTAAAATGTACAACTTGTAAAATCAGAGGCATTTCTTGCGGCCAAGTCCGAATTGGACTCCAATTTTGGGTTTGAACATGGTGAGACCTTTGATGGATCTGTAGTAATAGCTTCAACCATTGCATGCATCGTATTGTTTTGGCGGGTGTTGGAAAGAGTGGGCTCGGAGATCGCCGAACGCCGCTTTGATGCCCTAGAAAGCGCTTATTCGGCCCACACAAACTGGATCTGCTAATGCAGTGCGCCCAAAAAGGAATTTAACGGAGTTCAGCGGTAATGCAAGGAAGCTTATTACCGATTGCCGAAGTTTAATTGCTACTGGCTGGATATCGTATGCTTGGGTAAAGGTAAGCTGGTGGGCAAACTAGACTGGAGTTGAGGGCCTAGGGGGTGGGTAGTAAGGATGTGAGTACACGATAGGTTAGTTGACAGCAGCGGTGTACTCTCGGACCCTTTTTTCCAGAGCCAAGATCAATCAATCAGCAGATGAAGCTCCGATAACGATTAGTCATTTCGGAAAAAGAAAGAAGGAAGATGTAAAGGGGGGAAATGAGCGATCAAGTGAGTGAGTGAGTGAGTGATTCGTGGAAGGAGTGAATGGTGGGTGAGGTGAGGGGGAAGTGATGGAGGATAATTGATTTGGTTTAGTTGTGAGTAGTCGAATAAAACAAGTGAATGAAATGACTTGTTGCTGTAATTGGATGATGGAAAAGGCCGAAGGGATGACGATGTCATGTGATTAATCAATGACAGAAATAAATGACATCGGCATTGTAATTGGTGACAGCTGATAAGAAGAGTCAGCGAGGAGGGGGGCGGGGGGACCAGAGATATCGTCAGATATTGTTGTAAGGAGATGAGATGAGGTGAGGTGAGGTGAGGTGAGGTTGTGTGTGTGTGTATAGCTGACACAATCACCATATTGGGATACTATTGGTTTGTGCGGTTTCGCACAAGTCCGAAGCAATGAGCATGATTGTGCGAATGACTGACTGATATGCACCAATCAATGAGATGATGCGGCTGTTTCGCTTCATCGTGGAATATAAGAGATGAAGAGATGAAGAGATGAGGTAATAACCAGAGATGGGTTAAATAAGCTGAAAAGTAATCTAAGCATTGCTTTATTGGGGAAGTAAATTGGGAGAATGCACATATCCCAAAAGCCAATATTATTATAATTGTTTGATTCATGTAATAATAGAGGGACACTGGTAATATCAATACTTTAACGATATGATTGGCTAATTCCTCGACATCTTCAGAAATGAAGACATTCTAAAATGCTTTAAAGAGAAGATATTGTGTTTGCGTAGTAATCACTGTTGGATTGACACGATAATGTTAGATTAATGATATATGGAGTTATTCTTGATATTGGACTTCTATAGGGCTTCTTTCAACCTGAGAGGGGTATTTTTAATTGATTCACAGTAAAATTCCCAGTAAAATTCCCAGTAAAAACTATACTAAGCAACATATTCCTTGATCCCCAAAAATAAGCCTTTCAATCATGGCTTTAATTGACCCCAATGGTTTATAACACGTAACACCAATAATACTGTTCCAAGCACCAAGAATACCTTAATATTTTAGATGTATGATTCAGATATTGATCGTTGTACGACCCCAGTAACTTTCCCAGTAAAAAATTTACCCCGTGGAGGCGCAAATTTTTGACCAAAAAGTCACGTGACGTAAAATTAGGCTTTGCAGATGTTGTGCTCTTTATCAAACGTCAATGTGGGTTCAATGTCGACAACCGGATCAAAAAGGTGAACAAATGAAGTAGATACCTGTTTTTAGAGGCAAGAAAGAGTCCACTTAAATTCAATTTAGAATGGTTCAAATTGAGCAGTAAATGCCCTGCCATAGGATAGCAGCGAAACTGGCCACTTAAAGATTCGATTTGCTTATATGCAGCCTTGTAATTTAATGCAGTAAACAACAGCAAACATTTAAGGTATTCTTTATGGTTACATCAATCGAAGTTTATAATGTATGATGCCCCTCATTTCACTGCGTAGAATCCACTCTAAATCAAATTGCTCTGGTTTTACAATACAGCAGTTGATATACCTATACCCCTTCAAGAGATCTACTTGCTCTACTTTCATATTTAACATTATTCTAATTCTATATTATATGTCTACTGATCTTCTTAAACATCCCTTATATGAAGACACATATATTATTGCAAAGATATGCAAAGGTATATTCTCGTAATGTATTTGAATTCTGCTATTTCACTCTGTAACAAACACCCATATTTCACTTTGTAACACACACTTATATAACACACACATATTTCACTTTGGAATACCGACCTATTCTGTGATCCCTGACATTTCATCTAGTAATTCATCATATCATTTCACAGCATTCTTTTTCAAATAACCAACCCCCCATTATCTACCGTCTCCCTCCTCCCTCCTCCATTCCTACATCACTTCCTCAACCCACTCAAACCCTTACAAATCAAGGTAATCTGCGACAACCAACAACTCCAAGGCCATCTCCACGGGGATATCAAACTGGGGCCCTGCACCTTCCTTGTATTTAGTACTAAAAGCCATATAATCACCCACCTTTTCCAACAATTCGCCATTGTTCACGGTTTCAAGAACCACCTTGTCTCTACGACCGCCAAATTGGCTGCCAAATTGTCCACCACTCTTTAGCGTCCCACTGGCTTCGGCCCACTCTCTTGGAACAACAATCTGTTGTCCATCACTGGATATCAATTCAATGAACATAAGGAAGTTGCTTACATAACGCTTACATAATTCTCCTTCCTCATAATGAAAGACGAAGAGCCATGTCTATCGTGGTCCACACTCGATTCCACGACCTACCGTATACAAGAGACTCCCCTATCGCCACTTGAAGCTCACTGGAAAACCAAGGGAGCTGCAATGGCAATAAATGACACACTTTCCACTGTTGTGACGAAATTCGATTCGATCATTACATTGGAATCCTCAAAAGGTGACTTTATCTGGTCCACATCACAGCCACAGGTTGTTGTAATTGGGTTTAACTCTACGGGGGAATTAGTCTTGGTCCACAAAACTCACTACTCCGTCTATGAAAACTTCAAAGGTGGGTTCAAAAATATAATGGCCGAAGGAGAGATCCGCAGAGCACAATTCACACGCTTTGGTCTTATGTATGAGACAGCGGGATTGCTAGTATATGTCAAAGATGATGTTCAAATCGATAAATATTCAATTGATAATTTAACTAATTGGTGGTGTAATGATTCATTGAATGATTCATTAACCATTGTTGAATCACAGGGTGCACTAAAAGTGGTGGGCACATCTCATACACATAAGATTTCCTCCTGTGTGGAATTCTTAGACATTTCACCGAATTTGAACTTCATATCGTATATTTCCAACACACAATTGGTCATTCTTGATTCGAAACTATCGGTTATCACATCCCACACAATTGTTCCCGGGCCCAAGGATTTGAAATGGTGTGGAAACGATTCAATTGGTGTCAGTTACAATGATAACGTTCAACTATTCGGCCCCACCATGGATAGATCAATCACTTTCTATACGAATGATATTCAGTTGATTAAAAGCGATCACTTCGGTAGAGGTGGATTGTATCTTTTAACTGAAGACTCAATTCAACATATCTCCAAGGTGTCTAAAGAAACGCGGGATGTTTTTAGCATGGGTTCCACACATCCAAGTTCAATATTGCTGGATACTTTATCACTATTTGAGAAAAAGGAGCCAATAACAATTAACTTGGAATTGATTGATTCTAAGATGTCCCTTGCAGTGGACACTCTCATCCGAGCCTCTCTAGAAGAATTCGATCCTCAATGGCAAAAACGATTATTAAAAGCAGCCAATTTCGGTAAAATCTACATCAACTGTTACAATTCCGATGAATATTTGAACTCATTGAAAGTTATAAAGGTATTGAATTCGATACGTGGTGAAGGAATTATGGTCACGTACGATCAGTTCACGTCTCAAGGCTTGGATGCAGTTATTAAGGGATTACTTTTGAGAAACCACCATCATCTAGCATTGGAAATTTGTTCAGAATTGGGCGATGGTCCAATCAGCGGCATATTGACCCACTGGGTTAAATCAATAATTATAGAACACAACGATTGGTCGGATGATCAACTTTTTGATAAAATCGAACCTCGGTTGAAATCTAACTTTGATTGGTGTAAAATTGCCCAATGTTGTAAAGACCAGGGAAGACCAAAGCTGGCCTTGCGGTTTCTGGTTAGAGAAACCAACTTGGATAAAAAAGTGGATATGTTGATTGAGGCAGATGAATATGAATTGGCAATTTATCAATCAATTGAAGTCTCCAATATAAATACCTTGTTCAAAATATTGACCACTTTGAACCGGTCGAAAGGATTGATTGATTTCTATAAAATGGTCAACCTGGACCCGTTCCTTGATTCCATTTGGGAATATTATTTGAAGGGATTTTTCCAGAATAAGGAGATATTGGATTATTATCATCAGAAGGAGGACCAATTGAAGTTGTTACTGAACACAGATTTTACGTTGGAGAACTTGAAAAAGTTGAGCCAATTAATAAAATCAGTGAAAGGTGTCTTGAAGGAGGAAATCACGTACTGGGAGTTTCAATTGAAGCATCAAATGCTGGGGTTAATTCCAGGCGAACCAATAAGTACATCTTTGGAAACTTTAATAACGGATGGACACTGGGACCTGGTTTTACAATCTTATAAGAGATTAAAAATGTCAAATTTTGAAATCTGCCATATGATGATCAATTCAATTTCCCCATCTTGGGGCGACGACCACTTGACCAAACTCTATGAATTTTCGCAGACCCCAGCGGGAAAGTCGGTCGATGCCTTAGTTTACTTCAATAGGTTGATTGTATTGGGGTTCAAAAGACACGCTTCAATGTACATAGCTCATTTCAAGCCTGTTAAAAAAGGTGAGTTGGACAGTGAGAAGGTGCGCGGATACTGGTTGTGCGGGTTAAAGAAGGAGGCCTTGAGTTTGGTTCACGAGTTTGGCGATATGGATTTGTACAAAACATTGAATGAAAGGTGAACAAGGTCACCTGAATTCATGGAACACCTACAGGGAAGCATTGTAGTTGTATAAAGAGAGACAATAGGCAAATCAACGTTGACAAAAGAATTGTGTAATTCAATTGATAACGTAATAATGGGAAAGATGTGACACCGTATCTTGGGTCTGATTGAGTAACCCAAGTAAGGCATTTATCCACTCTAATTCACCATTGAGAAGCCGAATTGGCCTCTTAAAGCGGGAACACCAATGTGGAGCATCACGGTCCGCTCTTACCGGTAAAGGTAAAATCAGCCAATGAGCCTTGTGCAGTTAGCACCAGTACCATGTTATACTTTAAATCAGTCCCAACAAAATCCTATCATTCTCATAGCTCTTTACCAACTTTTGTTAAATTGTAATGGTCCTTATCATCAATCGGATTAAGACTGGAATATGCGATTCTCACGCTTCAAATCCATCAGCCCCCCTATTCTACCCTCATCCCTAACCTCTCTCAATATCTGTCAATCAAATCCCCCAATTCATTCAAGTACTCTTCTCTTGAATCAGGATCTCCACGCATTTTTAACCGGACAAACTTCTCCATTTCAAGCCAATCATCCCGCAACCCGTCTTCAACATCGAACTTCACACGCGTACCCCCCAAACCTCTCAACTCATCGGGTATCGTCCTCAAGCTTTGCAAACCTGGTGCCGAGCATCTATATTCCACCCCTCCAGTTAAGGAATTACCAGCAACCCGTTCTGGTTTGAAGAACGACGGGGAGAGCTGCTTATCATCCAAATAGACTTCGTTGATATACTTGTATGAGAAGTTTTCGGTCAACTTTCGTAAATCGTGAAATGGATGTTGGTTCAATTCATAGAAAGGTATGCTGAGTGAGGCTGTTGAGGACCAGATCTCCTTTGGATCAAACCCCAGGCCAATGAAAGACCCCCCACGAGGCCCTAATTCCAATAGAGCCCTCACCCTTCCAAGTTTATCCTCAGGGGTTTCGACCATCAACCCCCACAAAACGATTGACGTTGATCTGCCATTCAATTGATAATCAATCAAATCGTCGAGCCCACCAATGGCAACACCGGTCCAAGCCGAGTCCATTTCCACCACGGCGTTCACCCGGTCCAAATTGTCACACTGTTCCAATTCGCTTCGCATTGATTCTTCAAAGTCTTCTCGTATTCCGGCATACCCCTGCTTACCCAACTCCAAGCCGGTAAAGGGTATGGACAAATCCTTGTGGTTTCCACGGCCGGTTTCAGAATCAAACGAGTAATCTCTAAGGGTCAACACGTTCTTCTTCTGATACACACCATTGGCAAAATCAGACCAATAACGGTGTTGATCCAACCCAACGTCTTGACCCTTATCCAACCCCAATTGGTATTTATTCACGGCCAATTGGGGGTTTGATGTGGGGACTTTTTCAAGATCCTCCACCACTGAGGGGGATTCAAAGAATTTATGAGGATCTAAGGCCCCAGTGCCGTTGGAGTAATCAACTAGAATGGATCTTGGATACCAATTGGCCAATTTCGATCCTGAGGGTGTTTTCATGGTCAAATTGGCGGAAATTTCGTGAGAAAAGCCCGTATTGGTCAACTTCCAGTTGTAGAAGTTATCATTATGAACCACCAATTGATTTGAAGATTGCGAGAATG
Source organism: Saturnispora galanensis (assembly GCA_030584985.1). NCBI lineage: Eukaryota > Fungi > Ascomycota > Pichiomycetes > Pichiales > Pichiaceae > Saturnispora > Saturnispora galanensis. The sequence continues at coordinate 135,817 of JAJMCD010000022.1, read as the reverse complement.
AACAATTAAGGATCTCCTTCATGCCATATCCAGATATCATGAGCTGAAAATTTTTTTTCATCATTAAAATTATTTTATCCTTCTAAGAAGTAGGCTTCATCCTTCGATATAATGGCCAATTCATTGGAGGAGCGTCTTCAAAATCATTCCAATGCATTTGATGGACTTCTCAGTCTTATTCCTGCAAAATTCTATTACGAAGATCAAACAGATAATCAGTGGATCATGAATCAAAGTAAGAACTCAAAGGACCAAAAGAAGGCGGATAAGAGGGCGAAATTGGACCCCAACGAGACTAGAGATGTCAGTGTGAAGGAGGTTCTTGCAGCTAAGGCAAAGGATGCTAAACCTGTGGTTTTGCCTGGCGAAAAGTGGAAGAAAAGAGCTTTAGAAGAAGAAAAGCAAAAGAAGGTGGAGGAATCATCTCAAGAGGACTCGGAGGACCTTTTACAGTTAAACACAATGATTTTTGATGATAACGGAGATGCTGAGGATGAAGAAGTGTTAGCAAAGGAGCGCAAAAAGGTCCAAAAGGCTAAAAGTGGACCTGGTAAGAAGGAATTGACAGAAGAGGAACGGATGCTCAGGGAAGTGAAGCAGAAGGAACTCAAAGCAAAGCTTCAAGAAAAGATCCAGAAGTTGAGAGAGAAGAGAAAGGCCCCAGGGTCTAAAACTCCCGGCGCTGCCACCTCTAGACAACAAATTTTGGAGGAGAGACGAAGAAAGGAAATGCTCAGGAAAGAAAGAAGAAAACAGGAGGAGGAAGATGAGGAGGAGTCGAGTTCCGAGGAGGAAAGTGAAGTGGAAGAAACAACACAAGTAATCTTCTCTAACATTGAATTCAATGATGGTGAACGTTTATCGAGTGATCTGAAAACAAGCAGAAAGGTGGGTAAGAAGAAGGGTCCAGCAAATAACGATATCAAGGCACATTTGAGAAAGATTGAAAAGGAGAAATCGATCTTGAAGAGTCTCGACAAGGAAAGCCAACAAGTGATGGAAGAAAAGTCGAAATGGAAGAGGGCCCTAGCATCAGTTCAGGGCCAAAAGTTGAAGGATGACGAAAAGTTGTTGAAAAAAGCATTAAAGAGAAAGGAGGCTCAGAAGAGGAAATCGGAAAGAGAATGGAGAGAAAGGAAACAGAACGTTGCGGATGAAATCAAAAATAGAGCAGATAGAAGAGAGGAGAATTTGAGAATCAGAAAAGAAAATAAGGGTAGATCCAAGAAGGACCAAATAAAACATTTGCCAAGTTATAAAAGAGGCAGAGGGTCGAAGAAGATGACAAAGAGAGCAGGCTTCGAGGGGAAGTTTAAGAAGAAGTAGACACCATTTATGTATGCTGAGTATAGTGGATAGTAAATAATAATAAAGTGAAAAGTAGGTGGTAAAGAGGGTGAGGGTGAGGGTAGAGTAGTGGGTTTAATGAAGGCGGGCGCGTTGTGGTTAAGAATTGAACATCGATATGGGGGACCAGCAACCATGGAGTTTCTTCAATGGAATTGGCTATGGAGCTTTAAATACAGCGTAATTTGTAGGAATTATGCAATCGGATAAAAATGGATTCAATTTTACGTTATGTCAAGTGACTACAGGAGCTGTCAGGAACGGAATGAATGATCATGGAGCTAAGCAGGTAAGTCATGTGGCGCATTAGCAGAGGGATGTTTCATGCGCCACTCCGAACATCAGTGGAATTTACCATTTTTAATGGCTCAAAATCGATGATCTTTGACCCCAACTGCAATGCAATTGTAGAGCACAAACATTCATCCCACGTTCCTAAATCTCAACTTATTAAACGGTCCCCACGTTACGTTATTTGATATCCAATCTTAAACCAAAAAAGCTCATCTGCTCATCTGCTCAGTTGCTTATGTTGGTAGACATCTTGTTTTCTCGGGACTAAAATCCCCAGATTCCACTATAAAACCCTAAAAATTACTTCTAGCACTATAAATACTTTATAACCCATATACCTCTCCGTGTTGATTTGTATACAATTTTAGATCTTGTCTTGCTTCTGTCTACAGCAACTGTGTTGACCAATTTCCTCTCTTCTCAACCCCAGATCTACATTCACAACACCTATATTCACAACTTCACAACTTAAAAACATTAACCACATAAAACCATACGTTTTCCAACTACTAACAACTCAACCAAAAGCTAAGATACAATACAGACGTTCACTCATAAACATCCTCACTTGGCGCCTATTTTAACAATTCATTTTCCAACAATAAACGTAAAAGTCAAACCATTTATCTTCACTCTCAACAAACTCACTTTGTTCGTTGCTCTGTTCGTGTTCCTTTGTGGTTTCCGTTCTCTCCACTTTCCGCGACACCCTTCCTGTTGCGTACACGTCAACTCTATTTATAAATTTCCCGAAAAGGAAAAACTTCCGTCCTTTGCCCTCGTCTTCATCTTTAGCAGATTATCAACTAATGTGGTACGTTCATACACCCTTAAGCCATTGACGAGGTTTGCTTACTAACATGGTATTCAGTGGGATTTTCGGTTACGCGAATTTCAACGTGTGTAAGACTAGAGGTGAGATCATCAATACATTAGTTGGAGGTCTAACTAAGTTGGAATATAGAGGCTATGATTCAGCAGGTATTGGTATTGATGGTGAGAACGATTGGTGTGAAGATTCCCCAATTAAGGAGATCATCACATACAAACAAGTTGGCGCAGTGGCCAATTTGAGAGATGAAATCGCTTCTCATCATCCAGACACATCAGAAGAGTTCCCAGTTCATGTAGGAATTGCACACACTAGATGGGCTACGCACGGTGGTGTGACACAAGCGAATTGTCACCCTCATTCTTCAGATGAAAAGAATCAATTCATTGTTGTTCACAATGGTATCATCACCAATTATAGAGAACTGAAGGAGTTTTTGACAAAAAATGGATACACGTTCAAAACCCACACGGATACAGAAGTGATTGCAGCACTCTTCCTTTACGTTTACAAGAAGAACCCTGATCATGAGTTCTACCAATTGACAAAGGATGTTTTGGCCAATCTCGAAGGTTCCTACGGGTTGATGGTGAAATCGGTCCATTATCCAAACGAAATCGTCGCCACAAGAAAGGGGTCACCTTTATTAATTGGTGTGAAGTCTGACCAAAAATTGAAGGTGGATTTCGTCGATGTGGAGTTCATCGATGACCCAGAAAGTGGAAAGACTTATATCCCTTCTAATAACAACAAGATGGCGTTGAGAAAGTCGGAATCGAGAGCAATTTTGCCTGAAAACGGCAGACCAATTGAATTCTATGTCTCCTCAGATGCATCCTCGGTTGTGGAATATACCAAGAAGGTGCTATTTTTGGAAGACGATGATATTGCTCATATTTACGAAGGTCAATTACACATCCATAGAGCCAAGAAGAACGGTAATTTGGCAACTACTAGACCTGTGAAAAACTTGGACATGGAATTGACCCAAATTATGAAGGGTGGTTACCCCCACTTCATGCTCAAGGAAATTTGTGAACAACCCGATTCCACATTCAACACAATGAGAGGTAGAATCGATTTCAAAGCCAAGGGAATTGTCTTGGGTGGTATTAGAGAATATTTGGCCAGTATTAGACGTTCGAGAAGATTCCAGATGATTGCATGCGGTACCTCATATCATTCCTGTCTTGCTGTCAGATCCCTATTCGAGGAATTGACCGGTATTCCTGTGAGTGTTGACATCGCCAGTGACTTCTTGGATAGAGCTCCTCCAATTTTTAGAGACGATACCTGTATCTTTGTCTCCCAGTCCGGTGAAACAGCCGATTCAATGCAGGCCTTGAAATACTGTAGAGCTGCAGGTGCGCTGACGGTGGGTGTGGTCAACTCGGTGGGGTCCTCGATTTCAAGAGATACTGATTGTGGTGTTCATATTAATGCCGGTCCTGAGATTGGGGTCGCCTCCACCAAGGCATATACTTCTCAATTCATCGCCTTGGCGATGTTGGCTCTGCAAATCTCCAATAACGTTGTGGATAACAGAGAACGTCAATTGGAGATCATCAACGGTCTTGAACAGATCCCTCAATTGATCGAAAAGGTTCTCAAGAAGGCTGATCTTATTAAGGACATCTCCTTGAAACATTTACACAACAGGAAATCGTTGCTCGTTGTCGGTAGGGGCTACCATTATGCTGCTGCTTTGGAAGGGGCATTGAAAATTAAGGAAATCTCCTACATCCATGCCGAGGGTGTTCAAGCAGGTGAATTGAAGCACGGTACATTGGCCCTCATTGAAGAAATCATGCCTATAATTGCATTTGCTACACAGGATTCTTTTTCACCAAAGGTCAATTCTGCCATCCAGCAAATAACAGCAAGAGATGGTAAACCAATTGTCTTGGTCACCGAGGGAGACTCCATCTTGGATAGATCCAAGTTCGCCGCAACTCTTGAAATCCCCAAAACAGTTGATTGTTTGCAAGGTCTTTTGAACATCATCCCACTTCAGTTGATGTCATACTATTTAGCAGTTGCTGCTGGTGGAGATCCCGACAGACCTCGTAACTTGGCTAAGAGTGTCACTGTTGAATAACTTTTATAATTTTAAACCCGAATTGCTCTAATGTGCCGTTTGATTGAATGGCTTTTTTTGATGTTCACTTCTTTCTTCAGGAGAATGTCGACTGCTGCCCATGAACAGTTGCCTCGTTTCTTGAAGCCCTTAAGATACTCGCTTCATTGCTTTGATATCACAAACACCTCCTTCAAAGGTCGTTTGGGTATCGATTTCAAGGTGAATCATGTCACCAATACCATTGTTTTAAATCAGAAATTGTTGAAGGTTTCGAGGGCCTCGGTTGTCTCTGATGAAGCTACCGTTTCTGTTGATTCCATCACCAACGATGACAAGAAGGAAACCGTTGAATTGAAGTTCCCACTAGAATTCAACAACGATTTCCACTTGGAGTTGGAATATGATGGTGTTGTGAGAAATGACATGGCCGGATTCTATTCCTCCACTTATAAGAAGGGAGACAACTTAAAGCACATCTTAGCCACCCAGTTTGAATCAACCGACGCTAGAAGCGCCTTCCCATGCTATGATGAACCAAATGCTAAGGCACAATTTGATATTAAAATCACCGTCGATGAAGGCTTACAGGTCTTGTCCAACATGCCTGAGGAGAACAAGGTGGTCTCGGATGGTAAGGCCACATTTACTTTTGAAAGATCTCCTCTGATGTCGACTTATTTGGTTGCTTGGGCAATTGGTGAGTTTGATTACGTTGAATCTACAAGTGTAAGGGATTACAACGGCAAAAAGTTGCCAATAAGAGTTTACACCATTCCAGGTCAATCCCACACAGGTGAATATGCCTTGGAAGTTGCGCAGAAGGCGGTGGATTACCTCTCGGTTGTCTTTGATATTGATTACCCATTACCAAAGTTAGACCTCTTGGCTGTTCCGCAATTCGGTGCGAATGCGATGGAAAACTGGGGTTTGGTCACTTTCAGATCAACTGCTTTGCTTTTTGACCCTCTAAAATCCAACACCCTTTACAAACAGAAGGTGACTTACGTTGTTTCCCATGAAATCGCACATTCCTGGTTTGGAAACTACTGTACGATGGATTGGTGGTCCGACCTATGGTTGAACGAATCCTTTGCTACTTTTGTGGGCTGGTTGTGTGTTGACCACATCCACAAGGATTGGGAAGTCTTCACGGGTTTTGTCTCGGACTCGGTCCAAACAGCATTGGACTTGGATTCCTTAAAGTCCTCCCACCCTGTTGAGGTTGGTGTTTACTACGCCAACGAAATCGACGAAATCTTTGACGCAATCTCTTACCTCAAGGGTGGTTCTGTTGTCAGAATGGTTGCCGAATCAATTGGCACAGAATTGTTCTTGAAGGGCGTCTCCAACTATCTCAAGAAGTACGCCTTTGGTAATGCGAAGTCTGATGACCTTTGGGACGCCATCAGTGAGGTTTCCCGCATACCGGTAACCAAATTGGTTGAGCCTTGGATCAGAAGAGTCGGATACCCATACTTGAAGGCCGAATCCGTGGAAAATGGTGTCAAGATCACCCAAGAGAGATTCCTATCTAACGGGGAGCGTTCGGACAATGAAAATGTTTGGTGGATCCCAAACGTGGACAACATGAACACAAAAGAGATTGTTGTTCCTGCTGATGGGTTTGTTAAGTTGAATACGGATACCAATGGGTTCTATAGAGTCATTTATGACGATAAGTTGTTTGCTAATGTTCTCACCAAGTTGGACACCTTCTCAGCAAAAGACAAGATTGGTCTCATTGCAGACACCGCAGCGGGTTCTCAAGCAGGGTCGGTTCCAATCACCCAATTTCTGGATTTGATCGCTCATTTGAAATTGGAATCCAATGAAGCTGTCTGGGCCGAAATTGTCAAGCGTTTGGGCTCTTTGAGGATTGCCTCCTATTCCAACAAGGAGATTTCTTTGAAATTGAAATCCCTAGCCAGGGATCTTTATGAGCCAAAGTTTCATGAATTGATCACCAAGGAAGGTGAGCTGAGTTTTGGTGAACAGAAGTTGAGATCAATGCTATTTACTCAGGCTGGTCTTGCAGGCTCTCCGTTGGCCATTTCTAAGGCCAAACAGTTGTACGAAAGCGGTGCAATTGACCCAATCTTCAAGCCTGTTGTTTATAAGATTCTCATGGCTAATGGTCCGAGCGAACAAGTCTTCAATGAAGTTCTGAACGAAGTTCTTTACCCAACTTCCATTGATGGCAGAGAGATTGGTTTGAGCGCATTGAGCTGTTTATCCACCGAGAAATATCTTCCTCAAGTCTTGGATCTCTTGGTCAATGGCTCAATTCCAGAGATGGACTTCCAATTCCTTACTCTTGGTTTGGCTTCTAATGGTGAAATGAAGGAGAAATTCTGGAGCTTCTTCAAGGCCAACTTTGATGATCAATTGCATAAGAATGTGTCCATGTGGACCTTGGACAGAGTCATTAAGGGCTTCCTACCAAAGTTGGTGTCAGACCAGTTTTTGGCGGACGTTCAAGATTTCTTTGGCAAGAGGGATACGAAGGGTTTTGAAAAGGGTGTCAAGCAAGGCGTGGACTCAATTGCCATGTCTGTTGCCTGGTTCAAGAAGGTGGAGCAAGAGCTCAATTAAGAGACCCTGAAGCAGTCATGACGTCAGCAAATCTACAGAGCAAGTTTAGGAGAGCAGTTAAAATGGGGAAATAACTAAGAGTAACCGTGTGGTTGCTGGCATCCCTTCTTTTCCCCCTGTCATTGGTTAATTATTATCTATTAGGTTATTTTATAAATATTAATGAGTTACAAAGATATGCAGTTTTGTGAGTGAGAACACTCAATCATCTGCTTTTTTGTCTATGTGTTCGGTTGCATACTCGCATTCCAGATATAAACTAATTATTCCATTTATTAACTCACGTTGTTTGTCGGTTAATAAATATTTGGTATATATTCCTATGACAATTGGTCAGTAAACGCTAAAGGGGTATTTTTTATGGTATGATGTGATTGTGATATTCATCCAGAGAGGTTCAAGAGCTTGTAAACTTTGTAAATCCGAAGTAGACAAACTTCACCATAATAAAACACAGTTTAAATTCAATTGCCTATCTTATTGAACGACCGATGTCGGCCTTCAAGCTGAAACCCTCTCTAACCTCTTCTTACCGAAAGAAACGCCTGTTTTCTTCGTTGGCATCATGAAAGGTAAATCGCCTTTTCCGACCCAATTCCCCGGAACTTCCTTCGTTCCAAGTTTGTGATCAAACATCACAGTGCCCTCTTCCATTCCCTTTCTACAAAGGGGACACACCACCCCTGATTCTGACTCCTTCTTGCCTGCAGTGGCCAACCATTCTCTTATACAACTTGAGCCAAAAACGTGGCCACATGTCAACAGTTCCACAGGCTGGTGGTCCGTTCCAGCAACTGTGAGCGGGGGCTTTTCGCACACCTCGTCAGCAGGAAAGCACACCTGATCTTCAAGAGAAAATTGGGTGTATTCTTGCAAACAAATGGGGCATTCTTTGTCCTCCGGAGAGGGGTGAGGGGCTACCAGATAAGCTACGTCATTGTGTTTGACATGGGGAGACGCAATGACATTAGAAAGACCTGAAAACACTGCGTTTAACGCCGTTTGAATCACGTTTGCCAAGTTCGACATTAAGAAGAAGAAGATGCTCATGAGTAAACTTTCCACGTCAACAAAATGGAGACAAAGTGGTAATGTAGGCATACAGTAGAAATTATTTAATTACTGTGTAAATTGTATAATCAGTTTTTAGGACCCATAGCAATTGTAATAAACAAAATTTGCTTATACTGGCTTCGCTGGTTGTTCCCAGTAAGGAATCGAAGATAAGAAGGTTAAAAACGTGAAGAAGTCATTGAAGTAAATCATAAGTAATCCTGTGCAGAGTAAATAAAATGTGATAATTGAATACAAGACACTCCACATAGTTTAACCATGACAATAAACTGCTTGCAGATGTACATGGATGACTTCATTGTTCTCTTAAGTTGATGTCTATCATGTTGTATTACTTATTTATTACTCGTAGGGACAATGGTACGAGAGGTAGTTATCATAGGAGAATTGAGATTTAAGGACTCAACTCACTTCGTAAGGTTCACCATCGGACTTTGAACAAAATTCTAGCATATACTCATTCATGTGGGTAGTTGCCAATCTTCAATATCGTGCGCAAGTAGCTTGCTAGGTAGGCCCAAAATGACATCAAAACCAACATTACCACCTAATAGGTATACTTCGGGTTATCGCATTGATATCAGAAGGATAAATGCTAAAATCGAATTGAGGATAGTTGGGAACAATCTTGGCTAATTGTCAAATGTAAGATGTGCAATTTGAGGTGGCCTAACCCTCTTTAACGCATACTCACCTCTTGAATGAATCACAATCCACTTCTGTAAAATACGTATTTGAACTTTATGCACGGCATCTAGAACCAAACTGTAGAATAATTTGATATCTTGTACCCTGACCAAAGACCCAATGTAGTCTTGTTCTTGAAGTTACTTTCCAGTTAGCTGGTCTGTGATAATTACCAATCTTCACAGTTTGGGACCAAGATCAATATGGCATTCTCCAAGATTCAAGTGCCTTGGCACGTATAGAGATTGTTGTATGCATATTCTCTGCAACCTCATTTTGATGATATCATCAGATTGTAAGCCATGTGCTAATAACTTTTGCTACGATAAGCATTGGACTCTGTGATCATTCAACTCTTCATCATTATTCGCTCGTCCAGATGCAACTGTAAAACCGTTAGCAGACCATCTGAGAGGTTACCTTTTCATAATGATGAATTTGGCTCAAATCCTTTGAGATGTTGGTGATCAAATTGAGGGGCTTGCATTAGACTAATTGAATATGTTGGTCCTAAAACAAAGAACTGCAAAGATTCGACTATCAACAATTTTTATTTTTATTGAAGTTGAGTTATTTATCTGAAGGAATAATTGAAGAAGAACTATCAATCATCGAATCTTTTATTATTTCCTATCTTTCTTGCTAACTTAATTATCATTCACGAAAGTATACTTTCAATAGGATTTGTGTCCCTGCAAATAGCTGAAGGATTGATGATTCAGAAATGTGCTTTTAATCATGGCAGCCCTTGGTAGAAAATTTGATGGATTTGTAGGATCAATTGAGTTGCTGACTGATCCGTGATTCAAATTAGATCGAGTTTGGTTTAAAAAGTTGAAATTAATATACTTTCATTGATAGAACTGTATTCGGATTTTCTTTGTATATACATCAATTACTCCAAATATACCAGTTTGCTTCAATGATGCTTCCATTCCAAAAAATTCCCTTTATAAAGAATTTTGGATTTTGATTCTCAGCTGCGTATTAAAAGCAGAAATAAAAAAATGTCTAAGATGCAGAAACGTGCTGAGCATGTTAAGACACCACTCATTTTTGAGACATTCAACAGTGTAACCAAGCTAAAGGTATTACAGGTCTGATATGATGAATGTATTAGGTACGAGAAATATATGGTCCATATTAAATTAACGCTTACGCCTATGCCTACGCCTAGGTGATGTGACTTTGGATCAGAATTAGAAACGTCACTAGTGCATTAGCTTACCAACAATTGAGGCCACTTGAGATGCTGTCCAGTATTTTGTTGTCTCTGGAATTTTATCCTTCATTCATGTTTGATCTGGATCATTCATATCCTTTATCAATTATTCACATTAATTACTTATATACTAACAAAATCCAACATCGTCAATTTAACCATTTATTCTCCTCGAACAAACACGTTTATAAATATTGCCCCCTCAATGCCGTGGCCATCTGTCTCTCGTTCTCTGGCAAGGAATTTATTTGTCCCTGATCCAGTTTCAAGATCTGTTCAATCAATTGTGCCTCTTGCGGACTCAACTTGGCCAATTTATCCAAGGTATGTTGTGGTAAACCCCCATAAGCTTGTTGCCGTTGCTGCTGTTGCTTCTGCTCCACCGGCTGCTGTGGCTGTGGCGAGGCTGCAGGCACCTGCGATGCCTGTGGGGCCTGAACTTGCATTGCCTGGTTAATAACATCTAAATCAATCACACCCATCAATAGCAACCCCTGAGCGGCCGCTATGGCCAATTGGGGGTTTTCTGTCAACACTTTGGCAGCCTCTGAATAGTTTGGAACCGGTTGATTCAACATTACTTTCAATTTTGCCAATAATTCAATCAAGACGCCGGGTGGAATTTGCGATAGGGTTTCACTCACTTTATTCCCCGACAACTCCAATCGCTGGTCTCCTTTTGGTAGCACTAGCGATTGCGAAGCGGTCAAGAGACTTTGTGGAATGCCCATGTTCATTTGGGGCTGTTGCGGTTGGTAAAGATGCTGGTTTAGCGATCCTCCTGGTGGTGGTGGTGGTAATGGTCCACCTGATCCCTGGGCACTTCCTGGGGCAACTCCTCCTTGCAAGGTTTCTGCTATTTGCGCTAGGTTCATCCCATTTGCTAACATTTGGCCCACCATTGATTGAAGCTGATTATTTGCCAAAACTAATTTTTGGATCTCTTCACCCGCAGGACTTGATTCCATCATCGCAGGTGAAACGTCACTTTGCATTTCCATCGGTAACACCACATTTGCAGGTAAAAGTAACCGATTCAACATCAGCGGTAACTTTGGTTTTCCTGTCAAATTCCTCAACCCTTCCTTTGAGAGCTCTATCCTCAACTTCTTTCTACCTTCGATTTTCACCTTACTTAGCACTCGCAGAGCATTTGCTGCGCTCTGTGGTGTATCGTACTCAATAAAACAAAACCCTTTGTTTTTTGTTGGTGTGTCCATGAAGCATCTGACGTCCACGACAGCTCCGGATCCACAAACAAACGATTTGATCACATCCTCCTCCCAGTTATAGGGAATCCCTCCAATGTAAACAACACAAGAACTGTTATTTGACATGAGAAGTGGCGGTTTCACGATGAACTGTGTTACGTAATAGCCCACGAATTTTTAGTTGCAATAATGCTCAGTATGCTCAGCAGCACTATTAGCGGGACACACAATTACCGCTATAACGACAAGTAATTCAATTTAAAATGGAATCCCAGAAAATGCATACGGTGACTTATCTCTATTCATAGAAAATTCACAAAAAGCTATTCAATCAGCTACCTTCTCAGGACCCATTCTTTGGGAGTGAGAACTTACTTCTTATTTGCAGACAGAGGTCCTTCTGCTGGCCCTCAATGGCTTCCACCTGGTCATCAGTCATCTTCAAGATGGATTCAACCATCTCCCTTTGCTGGGGGTCTAAAAGCTCCAATTCATTCACCTCACTTTCATTATCTTCCTTTGGCTTCTCCACCATCAACTCCTTCACCTGGTCCGGTGTGGTCTTGTTTAAAAGGAGCGCCGCCTGAACCAAAGCCGTTACAAGCTGGGGGTTTCGTTTCAGCAACACCTGGGCCAGATCCGGCCATTCAGTCACCAAATCCACAGATTCGTCCAATAATGTCTTCAACCTGCTCTGGTCCAAATCCACAAGTGAGTTGTAAATCACGGCGTTCAAACCCTGAATGTCTCCACTGGGAACACTGATCCCCATGGGTAGCGGGGGAATTCTTTTAGCTAACTGGGTGTCTTTATCCAACATTGATCCCAACTGGTCCAAACCATCCTCCTGGAAATCCTGTGGTAACAGTCTACGGATTTCATCGTCATCCACAAAGACACACTTCAACGACCTCCCGGAGTCCAGCGTAGTGCCGTTGAGGTTCCGTACCGCTGAATGGGCAGTCTCCAGATCCATATACTGAACAACGCAAAGACCTTTGGATCTGCCTGTTGATGGGTCGAATACAAGCTTCAACCGCAAAATCGGGCCCACCGAGGTGGAGATCTCCGTGAGACGGTCCTCTGTATATTCCAACGGAAAGTTACTAAGTAGAACAGCTGTTGACATTGAAGAGCAAGGTGGTGGGAGAGGGGTGGGGGGTAAATTTAAGGATCTGCTGTGAGCTCCCACCACTACAGGAAACATTTTTTCCACTACGAAAGTTACTGGGAAAGTTATTGGGAAACCTTTTCCCAGTAAAGTTTGCAAATCTTCAAAGATGAAATTGTGCACATTGGAGTGAACGATTCAAACCGAAAGTTGGATCACAAAATATGCCAAGTGGCAACTACTGCTTGATGTATTTTCTGCAACCACATCACCTGGATATCCCTCGATTCATTGACCTTACTCATCAGAGACGTCTTAGGAGTAAATTTTTCATCACACGTTTCCTTTGTTTATGATGGATTCCAAGGAGATTAAGGACCTTGTTGCACAGTTGGGGAAGACATCGGACCCCAAGTCCATGAAAAACATTCTAAATTTGCTGAATGAGGGATTTGAGGCCACAGAGGCTCTTTTGAGGGAAACAAAAGTAGGAGTCTCGGTCAACAAATTGAGAACAAACAGTGACCCTGAGTTGGCCCAACTGGCTAAGAAGATCATCAAGAAGTGGAAGGACCAAGTTTCGGCAGAAAAGAAGGCCAAACAATCAAAACAACAACAACAGCAGCCAACTCAGCAGGAGGCAAAGGTTGGCGTTAAGGAGGAATTCATCACAGATAAACCAAGAACCCCAGCAAACGACGGGGTCAAGGTGGACGTTTATGACGATAGTACGAGAAATGGGGCCATTTCCGGTGTATATACTGCGTTGGCAATTGATTCTAAGCACACACCAAAGACAATTTTGGAGGTTTCCAAGGACATTGAGCTGGCGTGTTTTAACCTTGTTAGCAAGGTGGATGATTCCTACAGACAAAAGACACGGTCTCTAGTGATGAACTTGCGGAATAAGAAGAACCCAGGGTTGAGATTGAGCTTGTTGAATGGGGATTTGAAGGCAAAGAAGTTGGTGACCATGTCAAACAAGGAGTTGGCGCCTGAGGCCCTTCAGAAGGAGATGGAGACTCTTCATCAGAAGAACCTCTTTGATGCTCAAGGAGCGGTCCAAAAGAGAGCTGTCACCGATAGGTTCACGTGTGGAAAATGTAAGCAGAAGGAAGTGAGTTATTACCAAATGCAAACAAGGTCTGCGGATGAACCATTGACAACATTCTGTACGTGTGAAAAGTGTGGTAACAGGTGGAAGTTCTGTTAACAAATGTATCTCTATATATATATAAAATGCTGCTTACCTTTTAATACCAATCCAATCCGAGACAAAGTCTCCCACAAGGGAGATATCCTGGGTGGTTGTTTCAAATCCGTGCTCGTCCAAATAGTCCATAAAGTCTGACCACCGGTCAATGAGTTCCCTGTCAAATAGCAGCTTGAAAACTAAGATGATCTTGGCAATTTTGAACGTTGCCTCGGGTCCAAACACTGTCCAGGGCCCCTGCAAATTCAAATTGTCCCTATACTGAACTGCCCTCGTCATGAGAAACTGGGTGAAATTGCGAACCTCTTCCTCCAGTTGAGGGTCCTCCACAGCTTGGAGCATCAAATATTCCAAACGAAGTTTGCCATCCGGAGTCCGCCAAGAAGTGGGGCCTCTTGCAGGATACTTGGACCAATCGATTGGAGACCTTGGAGTCGTCGAATACCGGCAGCGAGCCACCCTCAATGGCAATCTGCTAAACATTGGCGGATTCAAATTTGGTGTGAAATTTACTCATGACTTATTCTTCAAAGAAAATGCAGAAAAGACCAATTTGCGGGGTGGAACTGTCAATGTTTCATCTTTCTGAACATCACGTTTATTACAACTTTTTAGTGGCTACCAAGTACAAAAATCCCGGGTTTTCAAACCACACTTTAAGCCAGTTTCTTTCTGATTTGTGTTCCAAATGGCCCCAGTTGGTGCTCCACGTAGAAGGTGATGAGATTGTTCCACTGAACCAAATCTCATACGATGATGTGGTTATTGATGTTTCTGATCGTGATTATCCTGATGAGAAAACGGCAGTTTCGAAACTTTTACAAGAGTTTTCCAACTACAAATTCGATTTCGATGATCACAGGCCACTGTGGAGGGTTGTGAAGTATGGGACAATTCTGCTGTGGTGCAGTGATCACATTCTATTTGATGGGACCTCTGGAAAGTTCTTTCATGTGTTTGCCGGGGAGTATTTGGCGAATTTGAAAACCTCGGCAATTGATAAGCCAGTTATCGATCTGATTTTCACATTGAAACCAGATTTCGCATTCCACTGTTCACCAGTTGAGCTACTTGGGAAGAAAACCCCCCCAAATGATTGGAGCCCACCAGAATCCATTCAAAACGTTTTACCCAAGTTTAACGATGCCCTGCTCTCGTTGCCAATAGTTGAACATCATGCCGTGCAATATCTCATTCCCAAAGCCCAAGTGGACGACCTTCTACCCTTATGTAGGGCTCACTCAGTTAAATTGACTGCACTTATCTGGGGGTTACTGACAACTTCCTTAGTTCAAACCGGAGTTCTCACAGAACACGGTCATGAGCTCACCTCTTACATTCCAATAAACATCAGAAATCAATTGAAAGATGGGTCTCAACATCCATTCGGTTTATTCTTTGGGGAGTATTTCCCCGCTTTTGATATTAGACAAATCCCCAAGGGGTTTCAAGACCCTGACTTCTGGTCATACTGCCAAAAGTTCCAAACTGGTATGACGAAGACCATGTCCGAGGCCTATTATCCCTTCCACAAATACGAGGAAAAGTATAGGGACAACCAGAACCATCCCCAAGAGACTGCGGAGTATCTTGCATCGAAGGAAGGAAACACTCGTCCACCGACAACGTTTGTAATGTCAAACCTGGGAATGCTGGGATCCGATTCCTGCAAAAAAGCGTGGTTTGACCAGGCTATGTTCAACGCCGCCTTTGGCGTCAATATGATTGGCGCCAAGGATGGGGTGTCGCTCGACTTGGTGGCTCATAGGGGCGTTGAAAAGACTATGTTTGACGAATTCACCCGCAGATCAATTGATCAAATCGAGGGTCTGATCAAACACCACTTCTCTTAGAAGTGGTAAACTTCTCTAAATTATTTAATTCGTCAATTTATTCCTATTTATATTGTTATTGATGTTTATTCAGCATGGTTGATGGCTGGTGGGTGCTGAGCATATTCTCTTCACCACAATTATCACATCTTCCTTTACTGGCGGCTCAGACCTACAATAAAGTCCCAGATGAATGAATTACTCATTACATGAACATCCTCTGTACTATTCGACCCATTAAGCTAATAGTAAGGTGATAGTGAGGTGATAATGTTGAAAACATCACCAAACGGATGGCTTTTGGTTAGCTTACAATAAGCTCTTTTTCCTGCAGTATAAGAGTCAGAGGTATTATTAATGCCATCAACTAGCAATGATGACTACTGCGTTCTCGTCAACTTCCCACTTCCAGGCGATATGACATCCGACGCCTCATCTTCGGATATTTCCAGATTTGGTAACGGTTATTTTCTAACGGCATCATCTTCTTCACCGCCATGGAAAGACAACTATGCGGATATGAGCTTGCGATGCTATACAGGGCAGAGAATCACATCTATTACAACTTTTCCATTGCTGTGGAGTATCAGCCTATATCAAGAGCCACAATCAGAGCATTTCTGGCCAAAATCTGTAACAAGTATTCACAGGTTGTTCTCCACGTTGAGGGTACGGGTTTGAAACCCTTAGAGAAAATCACATACGGCCAATTGGTGCAAGATCTGTCTGACAGGGACTACAGCAGCAACGCAGAGGCTGTCAAGGAAATCTTCAAGGAGTTCACAAAGTACAAATTTGATTTCGGCGGTGCATCCCCGCTTTGGAAAATGCTCATCTACAAGAACGTTGTGTTTTTTGTTTGTGATCACATCCTGTTTGATGGTACTGCTGGAAAGATGTTTCACGAGGAATTGAATGATTTTATCAAGAGCGACGAAGAATTCGTGGGTGATGTCATTTCTGAGGATCTTGTTTTTGATTTGGAAGGGGTGAGCGATTTCACGATCGACCCTTCACCGATTGATCTGCTGGCAAATAGCCAACCACCGGCTGATTGGCAAATGCCAGCCGCAGTCAAGAACAGCTTGCCTCCTATTGACATGGATGTTTTGAATTCCAAATCTCTTGTTGATCACCACACCACAGCCCATTTCCTTGGTTCTGATCAGGTGACTAAAATTGTCACCACGGCCAGAAAACACAACGTTAAGCTTACTGCTGTGCTCTACGGCTTAATCAGCAAGGGTATGATGGAAGGAAAAATTCTTACAGAAGGAGGCGACAAGTTTACAACGTTCATTCCAATCAACGTGAGAAATCAAATCGTCAACCCAAAAGAGGGTGGCTATCCATTTGCCTTGCTCTTTGGCAAATATTTCCCTACTTGCGATGTGAAATCTCCACCACAAAACGATGAACAGTTCTGGGAGCGTTGCCAGTGGTTCCAGGAAGGAATGATTCAACAAATTCCTACGTGCTTCTACCCATACGGATTTGCACAAAAGCAATATCTCAAGGATCCAAACGCGCCTGAAAATGGGATGATTGGGCTGGCTACGTTGGAAAAGAACTCGAAACCGAGCGCTACGCTCGTGATGTCCAATCTGGGCTCCATCGGCAACGCTGGTCAAGCATGGTTTGATCAATCCATGGTAGATGCTGCCTTTGGATGTCACATCATTGGATCAAAGTACGGTCTTTGCCTCAACTTCACAGCCAATAGGGGGATTCCAGACAACGTTTATCAGAAATACGTCACCACAAGTATCGAATTGATCAACAGTTTCTTAGCAAACCATTAGCTTAGACTCTATAATTTTATTCTATTTACAATTTATCGTAAATGTACCTTCCCAATCTGGCCTCTTTTATCAGAGCCTTCAACTGAGGGTACTCCTTTTCATCCACTATTTGCAATTGCTCAGGAGTGAATTTACTTAAAACATAATCAGCAACAACATTGGGTTCACTTTTATCGCCCTGGTAATATCTTCCAATACCCAATTGAACACCTGTGTAGTTTTTACCGATCTTATCCTGAATATCTCTCAATCCGTTGTGGCCTCTATGAGAAACGCCTTGCTTTCTAATCTTAACCTTGCCAACGTCCAAATCCAACTCATCAAATAAAACCATCATGAACATTTCTCGTCCGCTACTTCTGGCATGTCTCTGCATCTGGTTATAAAATGGCGAGAGAGATTTCCCACTAACATTCATATAACCTGGACATCTATAAAAGACGATTTCAGATTTGCTATTCAAAGGTTGAAACCCTCCTTTCTTTTTACCGTATACACGCATGGATACCTCCTCCGAAGGGGCAGTCCAAAAGGTGTGGGGTCCAACTGTAAGCTCCTTTGCTTGGAAATCTCTAACCAACCTTTCCAGCATGTAGTGTCCTACAGAGTGCCTGGTGCCGTCGTATTTACTGGGGTTTCCAATACTGGCCACCAACAGAAGGGGTCCTTCTTCTAATACCTTATAAATAGGCTCCACAACCTTGCTAACCGTAGTCATGATCTGCAAGAGAAATGGGTGAAAAATTAACGGTTTTTTTCTTTTGATCAAATGAGTGGCAGCCTCTTGGAAGTGATCACAGTGCCTCTTTGTCTATCGGTGGTGATAGTGGCCGCTTTATTCTATTACTTTGATAATATGTCGGTTTTGAACGGAAATTCCCCGGAGGAGAACGTCAAATTGCATTCAATCCATTACAAAGAAAAGAAGGATAGTGATGCCAATGTTGCCAATGTTGCCAGTGCTACCAGCGTTGCCAGCGGTACTAGTCAAGCAAAAGCCACAAAACGTAAGAGAAAGACGTGAGTGACGTGACACAATTTATAACTCTTTCAAAGAAAAACACAAAACCTAATTAACAAAAGATATAAACTAATGGTACTACAAATTTTAAGATTAAGCCTCAGCTGGTTCGTCATGTTCAGCCCATTGTTCCTCACCTTCGGTGATTCCCTCAGGAACATGGTAGACGTCTTCAACACCTTGATGCATGGATAATAATGGCTCCTTCAAGTAGGAGTTGTCCAAAGTCCAAGAGGCCAAAGCATTTTCGGCATCGATAATGATTTGCTTAGAAGCTTCGTAACCATCATAAGCAGGTCTGGTCTCACCTGGAGTGACAGGGGAATCGTCCAACAATTCCAACAAGGCCTTACCGTAACCGGCGATAAGGGCAATCTTTTCGGACAATTCTCTCAAAGAATCAAATTGATAGTTGAAAGCAGCCTTCAACTTTTCTCTGGTAATGTTGGACAATTGAGCTTCAGCAACCAAGGATTCGGCTTCAGCTCTCACCAATTCTTGTTCCAAGACGGCAATCTTTGGAGATTGTGGGTCCTTGTACTTCAAGTGGGCGATTTCATCAGTAATCTTCAACTTTCTGTCTCTGCTTGGTTGGACAGAAGCCTCAATGTTTCTAATTGACTTCAAGGTGATTCTGTAGAGATCGTACTTGTCGATGAATTGGTCCTCCAATTCACCAATTTCGTACAGCAAGACACCAATCTTGTCGGTGACATCAGAAACATCATCATCGTTATCTTCACCCCAGAGAGACAATTGCTTGGCAACCATCTTTCTTTCGTTGGAAACAACCTCCAATGATCTTTCCAATGACTTTTCAACCTTGATCAGTTGAGAGAGCTTTCTGGACAGTTCTGGACCAAAAGAACCCGCGGTTTGTCTTCTGAAAGCACCGGCAATCGAGGAACCACCAAATAATTTACCCCTAGAACACGTTGTTAGTATATTGAAATTTACATAGAATCACCTTGTGGCAAGATACATACTTTGTGGAGGATGGTGGTGGTGGTGGAGTAGCCAATTGGGCAGCTGTTGGGGCCCTTGATGATCTCATCGAGTATGTTCTGTGCATTTTGATTTCAATTACTTTGCAATTGTAAAGAAGAAGGACAGGGGCCACCGGGAGGGAAACCAGCCATTTTCTTTTCTTCCACCGAGAGGTTCCACGAGATTGCGAAACTTCCTAATTGGGTAATTTTCTTTATCCTAAAATGGAAGGTGCTGAGCACTGTTCTTGACCCATGACAACAGATGCTCATGATTAACATTCAATATCCCTCTTTTGACCAGTGAAAACACCTTCAATAAAATCCTCATAATGGTCCTTGACCCGCAAGTATGTTGTTTGCAATTTATCCATACGATCTGCAGGCTCCAACTCATCCAATGCTTCCTTGTTGCCCAGATAGACTCTCTTTTTAATCATCAACCTAACGTTCTTATCATTTAACCCAGTGATATCGGTAGGTTTATTATTGACCAGAGTCCAAATCAAGCCCATCTCCACACATCTCTCCAGTTGTCTCTTGACCAGTTTTGTATTCTGGACGACGGAACCGATATTTGCCAAGGGTAAATTTTTGATGTTATTCAATTTACCACTTTGAATTATTCTTACCAAATCACATTGATCTCTCAATTCATCGAACTCTTCACTTGGATCCTCAATCGTTATTTCAACACATTGGGATTCCCCAAACCATTTGTCAAACAAATAATTATACAACCTCTTACCATGACCTTGTCTTTGGAACGGCGGCAATATGATGAACTGACTGATCTTTTCTTTATATTTCAAAGATTCAAAAGGAGTTGCATCGTGATCCTTGCAGCTATCAAAATGGAAATGCTTATAAGTAGTCGTAAATCCAACAAATGTGGATTTCGTTTCGCCCTTTGGTGTCTTATAAAGAGCATACAACGTCCAGTTAGGATCGTTCGCATTGATATAAGACCCCGCTTCAATGTACAAGAGGACAAAAATTTCCATACGATGATGCAACTTTAACCCGATTGGATCATTGGCGAGATTGAATTCATACAAATCAAAGTGATCTCCCTGGTAATCGTAATCAAAAACAATCTTATCTTTGGGTAAAGTGAACTTTTCATCGTCAATTGAGTCCAACCATTGTTCCTCAGATTTTAAAATGTAATCTCCCGTTGGCAAAAATGAGCCCATGATGTCATCAATTGATTTAACATCGCCGTTAATTTGGCCACCAGACTTGTAGGTTAGCAAAGGCTTCAATGATTCACAATCGAATGCCAAATCAATCCTCAGGTCCTTGAACCCAAAAATTTGTTCAGAATCACCAAAAATTGGGTAGGTGAATTTGGGTGGAAAGCTAACGGCTCTCTTAGGTTCAGCCAAATGGACATGTAGAGCCTCCTGAGATGAACATGTCCAATCACTTGGGTCGCTGATATCCATAGTGATGTTGTTGAAAAGATGGTTTGGTTTGAAAAAAAAAGATCCTCATTGGCTCATCGTTTTAATCCAACCAACATGTCTTCACTTTGTAGAACTTCCCATTGGGATTTTCCTACTGCACTGCTATTAAGTGATATTTCTGCCACGCTTTTAGTAGTGCAATAAAGCAAAATATGGAAATTGTTTGCAAACTCCCCCTTTGAAGTTTGACCTGGAGGGTACAATTCACTCAACGCCACCTTTTCCACTTCCATATCATCCAACTTATCCCCCAATTCATTTAAAAAAGATTCCATGTTGGCTGCAGGGTCCATTAGTGGGTTATTTTGAGATAATTCAATATCAAAATGGGCTATATCAGCAGATATGTCCACTGCAAGTAAATCATTTTCAAGGTTGAATTCAAATTGAAAGGAAGATGAGTTTCTCCTAATTGCATCTTGGTTCATTGCTCTACGGCCTTGCTCAACAGATGACACAGAGGAAGATCTTCTTCTTTTTCTACCGAGCTCTACATCTGGGGGTTCGCTGCTTATAGGACTACCGTTCACTTCTTGTGGGGGATTGATTTCATCCCTAATTGATGAAAACATTGAAATTGGATTGATATTCAATTGAGGTGGTTGGAACTCCCTAATTTGATACCCTCTAACTTTTATGAGCCATTCGATTCTCTTGTTCAACTGATTTGGTATGAATTCGTTTCTTTGCTTTCTCATTTGCTCAACCGTTAGGTAAATATCTTCATCGTAAAAAACCTTGTGTTTGTGTCTTGATTTCGTGGATTTTTGTCTTCTATTCTTCCTTTGTACATCAGCAACGGTATTTTGGGCACTTATATCTTTATCACCCAATGGACCTTCATCTTCAATGAGAATATTCACGTTGCCAACTTGCAGGTGAACCATTTCTATCTCTTCTTGCTCCTGCAATTGAACCCTGTTTTGCACATCACCAACTGTATCACCATGTACATCAAAACCAAAATCCAAGTCGTCTTCCCATATGTTTTTCTCCCTTATATTGTTCACATGCAATAATTCTAACAGAGAAACCGTGTCACTTTCTTTGCTTGAGATACTTGCTGCCTTCAATCCATGGTCATGTTTCCAATCTTCCATCGCTGAGCATAAAGTTGATGATTCCAAATCCTTCAACAATTGGGCCAAATCTACCTCCATCTCTTTTTCTCTTAAATTCATCAAATCAACTGTAAACCCAGGGTCGTCCTTTAAATATTCCACCTTTCTATCTCCATCTTTTACCGTTTGATTTACGTTCCTCAAAACATCCTTCACCCTTTGGATGGACAGCTTCACACTATGGGCCTCCCTAAAACCCATTTCACATTTACGCTTATACACCAACACAGTTCCATAGAGTAAACCACTTGACTTCTGTAGTGAAGTTGTATAGGACTTCTCTTCAATTAAATTGCACGCATTTGGGATATTGAACGAGTGGATTGTCCGCGAATTCACGAGCTTAGTGTTGCTCCGGAGGGAGGAACCACCTACGTTCAAAATCCACGCAATACCAAGGTCTCCTTCCATTTACAAGAGGAAGAAGTGGTGCGGCAAAAAATGAGCATCTTGAAATGCTCAGGTTTTGCCTTCCGTTTGCTGCTGAGCATTTGTCTTACGTCATATTACCAAAGCAGTCACCAAGGGGTTATCATCTTCTCCATATTTTATCTGTGAGTTTGACACATTTTGTTTGTTTGTTTCGATGTCTGGTGAGAACGGTAAATACATATTTTTGGCGGCTACTGCTGCAGCATTGGGGTTGATGTTTTTGAGCAAGCCTCAAAGTCCAGTGTATCCACCCAAACAATCAATCAATAGAATATTCATGACAATTCATTCTCCTAGTGAGTTGGAACCCATTTTGAATTCTCCGGTTGGGTTAAGAGGGGATTTGTATTTGGGGTTTGTGAGGTTGGGGGCACCAAACAGTAACCAATTGGCCCAGAGTTTATGGACATGTATGGCGAAGAATGAGTTTAAAACTAAAGACGTTGGTGCGGTTTGTATTGAATTGGATGGCAATCGGAATGATTCGTTGGTGAATGAATATATGGTGAAGGATGTTCCCAGTGTTGTGAGACTACACAAGCGCTTGATTACAGAGGATAGGACCACAGAAGTTGATGCTGAGAAATTGAAGGAATGGATCATCAAGACGTTAGGGTGATTTGTGACGAAAAGAGAACTGACCAATGATGGGGGATTTATTAGGAATCACCTGCATCAGACGCTGTGATTATGGGAAAATAAGCAAATTTAAGTAATGTAAGGCTATAAATGGTTTATGGACAAGCGAAGTGAATGGACATGTGCAGTATGTGGTTATTGATCACGACAAATGGAGATACTAGTAAAAAAAGGGAGACAGTTGGTATGCGTTTGTTACGGATTCGGCGAAGCAATGGAAAACCTCATGAATGGCTTAAAATTAAGGGTCCTCTGACAACAGGATATATTTTCCGCACATTACTAATATTACCTATAGGGAAGAAAAAGGATTGGGGGGATACTGGTTAAACTACAAAGCTTGCTTTAAGATACTGACAACGAATGTAAATAAGAGGTGTTTCCGGAAGTAATAGGGGGGATTTTTCTGATTCAGATCATGGGAAAATTGGTTATTTTCATAATGATTGAGGGTACATCACAGTGAAGGAGCTGGTTAATATGGTTCATTGCAAGTAGATTTCTCACCAGCTAGTTCGTGCAGTAGATTTCCCACGAGAGGGTGCTTACAGTAAATTTCCCATGAGAGCGTACCTCCAGTAAATTCCACACTAGCGCGTACTGCTGGTGAATTTCCTCCCACTAGTTTTCCCAGTAAGTTTCCCACTAGTTAACACTGCACAAAAATACTCCTTAAGGGCATCATAAAGAGGGTATTAAACAATAAAACTACCAAAAACTGCTGAAACGAAGTTACTTTTTGTTGCTAACTCGTCCAGTTTAATATAAATAAAGAAGGATCATTTCCACCGATGTTCGTTGTGGCGCATGCGAGCTGCGCCTCCGCTCAGCGGCGTGTGGTCCAACAGCTAATTAAAATGACAAACCAAACCCCAGACATGGTCTGCTTAGACCTCAATTCATTTAATCCACTCTGGCACCCATTTTTCCGTTCCATCAGGTTTGATATTATTTACTATTCTATATTCTCTATATACTTTACTTCGAGCTAACTTGCCACCGTTCGATATATCTCTATCGCCGCCTCAATATCTTCATACCTTCTGTGGTGACTTCACTCACCAACTAATCCCCACGTTTGCACAACTTTATCATAAAAGGAGCAGGAAATCATGATATCCTTTGTGACATCACCACCGTAAGTGATGCTTTCGTGATCGCCTTTAAATTCCCCTACTATTTCCACGTTCAAACCATCCGCCCCACTTTGGAGAACCCTACCACCGGAGTACATGTTACAACTCATCACCATGTCATTCTTCATCGGTATGAGTCTCCAAACTCCACCGCCCAGTTCCTGTTTTTCCTTCACCATGGGCGGCATCCCCCAGAGAGTGTCCCCCTCACCTATTCCCATACGCATATCCAAGACACACAGGTTGTCGTCGTAGCCTCCGGTCCAGACTCTGTTTTCGTGCTGAGCACACCAATCTTCTCTTGGTGTCAATATCGACACCACGCCAGCATCGTGGACTCGCTTTGTTTGGAAGACCGGCGTCGGTTGTCTGATGTCGTGGCCAATTAAGGCCATATCATCGCCCCCAGAAAGAACAAGATTCGAGAATTTCGGGATTTGGCAGAAGTCTGCATACCAGGCCTCCAGAGAGTGTTGGGAGTGAAAAATCGTGTTGTCTCCTGTGTTTAAGTCAAGTGTGCCCACGTGACCGGTTGTGGTGGTGTAAACCAACATGTTTTCGTTAAGCTGGTGGAAATTCAATGAAGTGATCAGCGTTTCCTCGTCACCATCTGGTTCATCAAAAAGCTGATGATCTTTCAATAATTCCAAGTGTGAAAAATCGTCCTGACCGACCCTCCAAAGGCATATATTACCGGTAGAATGCGCAGTGGCCACCACCATATTGTCATTAAACTTTGGACTCAATTTAATGTCCAGAACGGCCCCATGGGTCTGGATTGTCTTCAAATGTGTGGAAGTCGAAAGATCCCAGATTTCTATGCTCCCTTTGCGGTTTGTTCCCTCTATTAACGTGTAGGTACCAAAGTAGCAGATGGTTTCATCAATTGGGTTGACCCGCAGACAACAGGGCGGCTCCTGTGTGTTAAAATGTGTGACTCTCTTCACCTCCATAAGCAAGATGGTGAGCGAAAAATTACTGTGCAGACGTCTTCTTGCTCTTCTCACGATGGATATATCGTTCAGCCAGCGATACATCTATGATTTGGACGACCAATTGTTGTCCGGCTTGGAGACACTTTACTTTGATACGGTCACCCACGAGCAGCGTTCAAGAGACGAGTTCTTGGAACGAAGAAAGGACGAGTTGGATGAGTCAAAAGCTGCACTGAATGCTCCAAAAGAGGCAAAACAGGCGAGAAATCACCAACTAGAGATACTACAGAGACATATGGCCACATTGCGACTGAAAAAGGCTGAAGATCAGCCCTCTGAGGAGGAGATCAATACAATTAGCGAAGAATCAGAGGACGACAAGAATGAGTCAGCAGAGGAGAATCAAAGTGAAGATCAGCGTTCAAATGACAACGACAATAACGCGGAGGTTGATTTGTACATACGGGTGAAATCCTCGATCCAACAAGATCCCCATGCGGACGATATCGAAGAATCGACAATCTCCTTCATGGCTACAAACTCACCACAAATTCTATTCAAATCGCCAAAGATAGAGGGCAAAGCCGTGGCCATTTACAAGGCACTCATCAACGCGAAGGATGATCCCAACTTCGACCCGTTGGCCCACTTGAAAGTCTTGAGTCAAAACAGAATAACTAAGGACCCGTTGAAATCTGGCATTTCTGCCGTTTTCATGCTTACATCAGGCCATTTTGCAGGTGCAATAATCTCACATCTTCCTCACTCCACCAAGGGCAACCAAGGAACACCATTGGAGTTGCAGTTACAAAGTGTGAGATTCATCGAGCATAAAACCTTCCACAGATACACGACTCGTAGAAAACAGGGTGGATCCCAGAGTTCTATGGATGATGCCAAGGGAAAAGCGAATTCTGCTGGTTCCACATTGAGAAGATACAATGAACAGGCCCTGGAGCAGGACATTTCCGCCTTGCTGAGCGAATGGAAGCCCTTGATTAACGAATGTGATCACATCTTCATTCGTTCCATTGGTAAGGCCAGTAGGCTTTTGATAAAGCAGAGGGGTGATCCACAAGGGATAATATTCAATGACGACGACCGTATCAGAAGTATACCGTTCGGTACAGGCCGACCAACCGCTATGGAAATCAAAAAGTCGTGGGTCGAATTGACCCATCTCAAAGTGGTCGATTATCCAAAGGTGACAATCAACGAGGTAATGAAACAAAAGAGGAAAATGGCAGCATTGGAAAAGTCCCAGACTGAAACCACCAAGAAGAAGGAGGAATTAGTGGTCAACCATCAAAAGGAGTTGATCAGTTTATTGAAAAAGTCCAAGGCTCCTGCATTCATAATGTATCTCAAGAAGAACAAGATAGATGTTAACACGTTCAGGCTAGATTTGCCGACAACGCCAACATTGTTGCATTATGCATCGGCTTATGGTCTCCATCACATGGTTAAAACATTGCTTTTTCAAACAAAATCCAACCCTTCAGCGTTGAACGACAGATCCAAATCACCATATGAAATGGCGGGCGCTTATGGTGGGGATTCTCAGTTGGTCAAATTTGAGTTTTCCCTAGCCAAAAGTAAGCATCCTGAGCTGGATTGGTCAAAGGCTGGAGATGTTCTACCCATGACTTTGGAAGAGGTGGAAGATGGTAAGCTTCGCCACAAAAAGCACTTAGAGGAGAAGGAACTTTTGAACAAGAAGGAACGAGAGCAGGCCTTGGACGACGCCATCCAGGCAAAATTCAAAGAGGATAAACAAGTTGAGGATCACGCTAGAGAGAGTAAGTTTGGCAAGGGCCAACGAATCGTTGTTCCCGTTCAAACTGAAGAAGAAAAACTGGCCGGATTGACACCAGAACAGAGAATGAGAGTCATGAGGGAACAAAGAGCCCGAGCCATCGAAGCCAGAATGAATAAACTGAAGGGTTGAAGCGGAGTGAATACCTGTGAACACCGAATCATATAATTAGTTTATAAACGTTTACTTAGCAAATATCCAGCTGATTAGACTCTTTCCCTCCTTCTGGTTCCTGATGACACCATTGAGCACACCATCTGAAGTATCGATGTCCTTGTGGCGGATGGCATCAATGTGGATGTAACCCTTGAAACATCTCGACATCCGTCTTTGACAATCCAAGACCATTTTCTCCTGTTCTTTGATATAATCATTCTGCGAATACTTGAGTGCAGAAACAAACGACTTCTGCCCCTCGTTGACCCCTTTCTCTTCCTCTTCCTCTGCCTCTTTCTCGTTAAACTCTTTAATTTCCAGAGTAAGTCCGTCACCATCACATCTGCATCCCATTAAGTCATGGGTTTGACAGTGATGAGGGATCTGCTTGACAGCTTGCTCACCGTCCACCCCCTCCACTTTGAACACACTCATCAAAACATCCCGATCAAATACCTCCTTTTGACCACCCTTACCATCAACGAACTTATTCGCCAAATCCTGCTTGATCACTTGTCTTTGAAGAATCTTCTCATCAATGCAGCCCTTTGTTATCAATCTATAAACAAATACTGGCTTTGTCTGACCATCTCTGTGGATTCTAGCAAGAGCTTGGGAATCTACGGCTGGATTCCAATCATTATCAAACATGATTAGTCTATTGGCACCAATCAAGTTCAATCCAACGCCACCGGCCTTAGCCGAGAGTAGAAAAGCAAACGATGACTCGGGTTTGGACTTATTGAACCGATTGACTAAACTCTGACGTTCATTAGGAGCAGTGGTGCCATCCAACCTCAGAAATGGTAAATCCAACCCCTTCAACAAATTGCCAATGATATCCAGCGTGGATGTGAAGTTGGAAACAATCACAACCTTATCACTGGAATCGTTGCGAATGATCTCATTCAAGAGTTTAATGAGGACCATCATCTTACCCGATTTGACCTTTGCTCCCAGCTGATTACGGAACGACTGATCTTCTTGAGACTCGCTTGATTTGGACACAATGTCCAAGAAGAGTGTGTCGTCCTTCAGCAAGGATGGCGAGTTGCATAGTTTGCGGAAAGTGTTGATGAGCGATAGGGAATCGGTTGTGGACGTTCCTTTATCCTCCAATATGGAGAGCATCGTCTGGAACTTCTCCGTCTGGAGAATTGTCTTAAATATCTCCAATTGAAGCAAACTTGGTTGTACCATCACCACATAATCCTTCCTGGGAGGTAGATATTTGTGCAGCTCCTTGTTGTCTCTACGTAGAATGAACTTCTTTGTTTTAGCTATCAATTCCTGTGATCTTAGCTTGCCCAGGTTGCAAATGGTCTCGTTCTTACAGTTGGGATCCCTGGATTTCAAGATCGGGTTCATGAACTCCCTCTGGAAGCTTTTCACGTCGCCTAACAATCCAGGTATCACGAAATTGACGATTGTGTAGAATTCATTCAAATCGTTTTGAATCGGTGTTCCCGAGAGCAGGATGCGTTTCTTGATGTTGAGAGATTCCAATGCCTGTAGGGTTTTGTTTCCAGTTGTCTTCAATCTGTGACCCTCATCACACACAACCATATCGAAACCCACCTTCTTGACCTCGTCTAACAAATTGACCATTTTCTCGTATCCAATGATTAGGACCTTATTGTAATCAGAGTGGGAAAAGGTGTTGAGCTCCTTCTTCTCGTTTTGATACTTGGATCCATTGATGGCCATCACGGGACACCTATTCATTCCCAACCATTTTGGAAACTCTGCCTTCCAGTTGTTCACCAAGGACACAGGACAGCATATGAGCACCTTATTCACAACCCTAGGAGAGTGTCCAAAGGGCGACTGGTTGAGAAGGGTCCAAATGAGAGAGATTGTCTGCAGCGTTTTACCCATGCCCATATCATCGGCCAAAATAGCCCCTTCAGCGCCATGAAAGCCCAAGATCCGCTCATATAGGAACAAAATTCCCTCTCTTTGATGGTCCCGTATCTTGGTATCGAGAACCGGATCAAGCGTCACTGTTCTAAATGCCTCATTTGGATAAATGTGAATAGGGGGGTCTGGAAACACAACTGATACCAATTCGACCCCATCTTTTGTGCTCAATGGCGAGGGCGTGTCTTCTACAACATGTGCAACTCCATTTTGTGGAAACTTTACAGCACTGGACACACTTTTCACACCACTTTGTGTAATTGGCAATTTCGTCACCTCTACTTCAATCGATGCGGTTTTTGCGCTCAACAGGGTGGATCTAACTGCAGCCGTATCTTTTACGCCACCAGATGCCACTTTTGCCGACATAGACCCACCAACATACCCATTTTTCACCCCATTTCCCATCATTGGCCCCTCTTTCTGCACCCTTGGAGGTTTAAAAGCTAGTCTTTTCACCACCGGCTTTGGAAGGGCCCTAGGAAGCTCCTCCACATCCTGGAGAAGAATGTCGTATCCGTTTTTGGCAATCTCCCGCTTCGAATACTTGAGCGGATCAAAATCACCCAGTTTAAACCTTGTCACTGGGGCATTTTCTTCGTCAAAAAGCCCACAAACACCCCCACTGTAAGTCAAATACCCATCAAACTCCCAAACTTTGTTTTTACGTCCGTTCTGCTTCCTATAAAGGCAATTGTATTTCATGGCTGCAGGGAGAAGCCAATGTTTACATCTCGATTGAGGGTGTAAAATAAAATTGACACCCCCTTCTCTTTGAAACCCATCAAATGGGAACGCCACCAAACCCTATGACGCCGCTGACGCCGCAGAAACGAAAGGGCGCCACGCAGACGGACTTCTACACGCTTTTAAAATCACCCGACGTGCGTATCACGGAAGATCCCGTGAAACGGCGGGCCACAGAGCTTAATATGGCGATAAACAAGTCACCGAACCCCAACACGATGAGGGAGCTCTCACAAACTCTTAAGACACGGTTGAACTATGCGAACGCAAAGGTTCAACATGGTTGGAGCTCGATCGACGATGCAGAGGATGCTTTATTGTCACCAAAACCCCATTTATCGACACCGGTGATGATGCAGGGTGGGTTTGGAGATAGCCCCTACAACCAGACCCCACTAGCGCCACCCCAGTTCTCTCCACGACAACCGCTTTCGAATTTCGGTAGTCCCTACTCGCAAAGGACGCCGAGAAGACGAGGAAGCATGCGGTTAGACGATGTGGCGAACCGGTCGACGCCGTTGATGAATGCGTCGTCTCCAGACCGAATTTCCACGGCACTGTTCACGTCTCCCTTACAGCCTAGAAGAGGATCCCGGAATTCGATGGGTCCGATCTTGAAACCGCCACTGGTACCCCCGATTAATAATGGAAATGGTCCGGTTAATGAAACGGTGAACATCAAACTACCGCCTATCAGTACGATCACATCACAACTGCCACCCCAGGAGTCAAACTTGGAGAAAGAGGCCATCATGTCTCTCATCTCCCTATCTTCTCCGGTGAAATACACGCATTCCCATTCATCCTCAATGTCAGAGTCTACACCGTCTCCAGGGATGGCTCCAGTGAGAGGATTCCACTCTCGAGGACCCTCCTTGGGAGGATCTGAGCTGGGAATGGGAATCCATACGTTACAGTCAAGAAATGCGTCCTCTGCTATTGTAGATGATGAAACGACAGAAGAGGAAATGGATGATGATGATGAACCCACCGAGGTGCTTCAACCGGGGTTTGGAGCGGTTCCTGTGACAGCTCCTCGGAGATTAAACAGCGTTACGCCACCGGTGAGCGATTCTACAGATGAGGAAGAAGGTGACGATACAATTGATGAGAGTACAGAACAGGGACATGGAGTGGATCCACGAGAGGAGAAGATACCGGGAGTCGATGCCAATGGGAATGATATGGGTAATGAAGAGGGTGGAAGCGGTAGGGATCCGTTCAGAGAAATTGCGTTTGATGAGCGCAAGAGGAAGATGACGACGGTACGGACTACCAAGCGGACGTAAACCCGAAACGATCATACATAAGGAGGTGGGTGAACCAGTCAAGGGGTGGGTGAATGCATCTACAATAATCTGAAACTAGCGCAACTTAATGCAGCAACAACCCAACCTCCACCCTCGAACATCCCTATTTGACAGACTAAATCCCTGTGGCAAAACATCACCATACCCGATACCCAACTTTGTAGCTTCAGATGATCATCAAATTATGTATACCAAGTCAAAAATGCACAAACGACAGGGGTTCACTCACAAACGAACGCAGTGAGTTTGTGAGTGAACCAACGGAATGACTAGAAGGGGGATGAAAGTAAATTCGCCATTTAAGGGTAATATGTGACTTACTTGTGAAGGCAGTGTTCATTCCATCGAGCTAACGCTTTAAACTGACTGCGATGCTCTGTGGATCAAGATGAGGTAGTGCTCAAGTGAATGACAGTAAAGCGGATATCCCATCAATGCAGGTGCAGCGCCCTTGCGGCGAACAGGCCAAAACAGTGAGTTGTGAAGAAGCTGATAAATAAATTCAGTTTGATGATCCTACGTATTCATGCCTTGATAATGCTAATAGTAACACAAATGACATTAATGAAAATGAAAATGAAATTGGTCACTAAATGGAACGGGAATATTTGGAAATTTGGTCTTGCTTTAATTGACATTTCTTTATTCTTTTCTCTAAAATATATATTCTTTTATTTAAAAATTATTACTATTATAACATTTAAGTATTCAATTATGTATATTTTTTATATTATATTATTATATAATTTTATGTAAATGCACTGTTAGTGAGATGGATCTAATGATTCCAACTACAATTACTAACAAAGGAATGCAATATCGGACACAAGTGTGTCTTGGTGAAGGAAACTGGTTTTGTTGGTTAGATATGCCTTTCACCTGTATTGATATACATTAGATGGCTACAAAGCTGCATTTCACTGTGTCAATTACATCAAATATGACGGTTTCTTGTACTAAGCTTCTGTTGGTGTTATCTAATGTACATCTCGCTGAGGCTAGCCCCCCCCCCATCTCAGGTCTTGCAATTGCACTACATATGATAACTGCTTTTCAATGCTAACAGCATTCGTGCATTCGTGTATTCCTCGCACCTAGTATTCACGTAATTATAAAAATCAAATTACTCAAATGTGGGTCCTATTACCGCAGAATCATGCTACTGACACTCACATTAACCACCACCCATACCACCATTCTCGATACTCAATTTCCAAATTTGACCAAATTTGACTACATGTAACTCTATTCTCAAAAGATCACACCACCCAACACACCACCCAATTTACCGTACCACAGACATGCTGAATGCAATATCCATAACACCAAACGGGATTCCCAATCTACATGATGCGCAGACGAGCACATACACTCTCTACCCACTTCCACAACCTACCTTTTTTAATTCATGTTTCATCCATCACTACGACACCACTCCACTACTGCACCATCCCATCACCTCAACACCCAACCGCAGCACCCACGGCACTCTCGGCGATTGAACCCCGATCGTCTGCAGTGGTGATGATTGCCCAATTAGGCAAATCCGAACCGAGATAAAAACGGTCGAATATCATAAAATTCCAGAACGATGATGATCACTTCTTCCGCATCCAATGAAGCTATCGTTGCTAGCATGCCTGGCAGTGGCGCAGGCCGCCCCCTTCAATTTTCAAAACAGTGTTCTTGACACCCTCAAGGGTTTTTCTCTTTCAGATTCAGACTCTGAATCGTCCACCGTCTCAAGCTATCCGGACATCTTCAAGAAGAACCCAGACTTGTTCAACTTGCACAGGGATCTGGTGACAATTGAGTCGATCTCCAATAACGAGTGGGCCGTTTCCAATTACCTCAAGAGATATTTGTCTGATTTGGGCTTGAATTTGAGTGTCTATTCTGGTGATACCTCAGAACAAAGAAACATTTATGCCTATGCAGGTGACTCAGCCAACGCCACGGTGTTGCTTACGTCACACATTGACACGGTCCCACCCTATGTTGAATACGAACTTGTCGATGGTGACGACGGTGATGTTGAAATCCACGGCAGAGGTACCTGTGATGCTAAGGGTTCTGTAGCCGCTCAAGTGATTGCATTCAAGGAGATGCTGGAATCGGGCGAAATCACTCCCGACCAAGTTGCACTGCTCTTTGTTGTTGGAGAAGAGGTTGCTGGTCCAGGTATGTTGCTCATGGACCAGCAGTTGATTGACAAGAACATCAACTGGAAATCCGTGGTGTTTGGTGAACCAACAGAAAACAAGTTGGCTGTTGGCCATAAAGGTATCTACATTGCCGACATTTTCATCACTGGGTTTGCCTCCCACTCCGGTTACCCTGAGATTGGTGTCGACGCAGACAAGATCTTGATTGACATCATGTACGAATTGGAACACTATCCATGGCCAGGATCCCAGGCATTGAACACCACCACGATGAACATTGGGGTGTTCGACGGTGGGCCTGCTGCAAACGTCGTCTCTCCACATTCCTATGCGCGCATTGTCATGAGAACCGCTGTGGACATCGACGTTGTCGAGCCTGTTGTGACCGAAATTGTCGAAAGACTCTCAATAGATGCAGTCGATGTCAAGTTCGATGTTCTAGGTGCTGCAGACCCTGTTTCTCTTGACTACGATGTTGACGGCTTCGAAACCTACATCGCCTCATATGCTACCGACATTCCAAACATGACTCACAGAGGTTTCAAAAGATACCTCTACGGTCCGGGATCGATTCTTGTCGCACACGGTGACAACGAGTACGTCACCGCCACATCCCTTCTCAAGGCTGTCGAAGATTACAAGGTGTTAATCAGAGCAAGTTTATAATTACATTGTACCTCTTCTTTTATATCCTCAAATCCTTAATAGTTGTCGATGGAGGACTCAAACGAGGGGCAATTTTCTCTAGCAAGGTTAACACGGTCCAAAGCACCAAGGGGTTCATTTCCACACCCAGTGCACCTCAATGGAGACCGTAATCAATCGCATTCGAAGTAAAGAAAGAGCCCCATCTCAAGCTGAAAAAAAATTTTCACCAGCTTTTACAGGTTTCTTCACGATTCAAAATGGCCAAGAAGGGCAAAAAGAACCAAAAGAACGACTACTGGGACGAGGAATTTGAGGAGGACGTTGCCCAGGGGGAGACTGTTGCTGAGCCCGAAATTGAGGACTCTGGATTGGAAACTGCCTCCGCTGGAGACGACTTTCTCTCCAACTTGAAGAAGGCCAAGAACAACAAGGAAAAGAAGAATCAAAAGGCAGAAGAGGAGAGATTGGCTAAGGCCAACGCTCCAAAGGGTCCTGTGATCAAGTCCAAGAAGGAAAAGGAAAGAGAAAAGAAGGAGAAGGAAAAACAAAGAAAGAAGGAACTAACAGAGAGAAAGAAGGCCTCTCAACCCTCGAAACAAGAACAGGGGTCAACACCTGAACCAGCTGCTGATGAGGCAAAGGAAGAGACTGTGGAAGAAGTTGCAGCTCCTAAGAAGAAGAAGAACGCAAAATTACCCGCAGGTATTGCCGCATTGAGAAAGCAATTGGAATTGCAGAAGCAAGCAGAGGAGGAGGCTCAAAGACTGGAAGAAGAAGAACGTTTACGTGAAGAAGAGGAGGCCAAGGCTGCAGCAGAAGCTGAGGCTGCAAAGGAAGCTGCCAAGCAGGCCAAGAAGGAGAAGGAAAAGGCCAAGAAGGAACAACTGAAAAAGGAGGGTAAGTTCCTTACCAAGAAGCAAAAACAAGAGAAGGCCCTTCAAGAAAGAAGAAGAGCGGCCCTACTCCAAGCAGGCCATATCAAGGTCGCCGGTCTGGAGAAGAAGGACGAGGACGAGGAGCCTGCCAAACCAAAGAAGGTCGTCTACGGTTCTAAGAAGAAGACCAAGAAGCCTTCCGAGATTACTGCCGCTGCTGCTTCAGTCTCCACCTCCAATAACGATGCTGCAGATGATGATGAGGCCCTCGTGGACGACTGGGAGAACATGGCGTTGGATGACGATGAAGAAGTTGCAGAATCTTGGGATGCGGAAGGTGATGCAGAAGAAGACGAGACAACCGCCACAGTTGAAGAAACAAAGACTTCCGCTGCCGCCACTCCGGCTACTACTGCCGCTGTCACCCCTGTTGTTTCATACACCGACTCTAAGGTGGCCACACTTCCAAAGACCACATCCGTCACAAAGGACGGTAAGGAATTGCGTTCTCCAATTTGTTGTATTCTTGGTCACGTCGATACAGGTAAGACCAAGTTGTTGGACACAATGAGACAGACCAACGTCCAAGGTGGTGAAGCAGGTGGTATTACCCAACAAATTGGTGCCACTTATTTCCCAATCGATGCTCTTGAAAAGAAGACAAAGGTTATGGATGCATTTGAAACACTCACATACGACGTGCCTGGTTTGTTGATGATCGATACCCCAGGTCACGAGTCTTTCACAAACTTGAGAACAAGAGGTTCCTCCCTCTGTAACATTGCCGTCTTGGTCATTGATATCATGCACGGTTTGGAGCAACAAACCTTGGAATCTATCAGATTATTGAGAGACAGAAAGGCTCCGTTCGTTGTGGCATTGAACAAGATCGATAGATTGTACGGTTGGGAAACCATTCCAAACAATTCCTTCAGAGACTCTTTTGAGAAGCAAAAGGCCTCTGTCAAGTCCGAATTCGAAAACAGATTCACTCAAATCAAGGTGGCTCTTGCAGAACAAGGTTTGAACTCGGAATTATACTTCAAGAACGATAACATCTCCAAGTACGTCTCTATTGTCCCAACTTCCGCCATGACCGGTGAGGGTGTCCCTGATTTGTTGTGGTTGTTGTTGGAATTGACCCAAAAGAGAATGTCGAAGCAATTGAGATACCTCTCCGGTGTTGAGGCCACCATTTTGGAAGTCAAGGTCATCGAAGGGTTAGGTACCACAATCGATGTTGTTTTGTCGAACGGTATTCTAAGAGAAGGTGATCGGGTTGTTCTCTGTGGGTTGAACGGACCTATTGCCACCAACATCAGGGCGTTGTTGACCCCACCTCCAGCTCGTGAATTGAGAATCAAGGCCGATTATGTCCACCATAAGGAGGTGAAGGCTGCCATTGGTGTCAAGATTGCTGCAAACGATTTGGAAAAGGCGGTTGCCGGTTCCAGATTGTTGGTTGTGGGTCCAGATGATGATGAGGACCAAATGATGGAAGACGTGATGGAGGATTTGACCGATTTGTTGGACAATATCGACCCAACCGGTAGGGGTGTCACCGTTCAAGCTTCAACATTGGGTTCCTTGGAGGCATTGTTGGATTTCTTAAAGGACATGAAGATTCCAGTCATGTCGATTGGTCTTGGTCCAGTCTACAAGAGAGACGTAATGAAGGCCAGTACTATGTTGGAAAAGGCAAAGGAGTTTGCCGTGATGTTGTGTTTCGATGTCAAGGTTGATAAGGAAGCCGAACAGTACGCTAATGAACAAGGAATCAAGATTTTCAACGCAGATATCATTTATCACTTGTTTGATGCATTCACTGCATACCAAGAAAAATTGTTGGAGGAGAAGAGAAAGGCCAATGCCCATGAGGCTATCTTCCCATGTGTTTTGAAGACCCTTCAAATCATTAACAAGAGAAACCCAATGATCATTGGTGTGGATGTTATTGAGGGTGTTGTCAAGATCGGTACACCAATCTGTTGCATGAAGCCTGATGGTACTGGTAAGAATATCCCAATGGTCTTGGGTACTGTTCAATCACTGGAAGTCAATCACGAATCTAGGCCTACTGTCAGAAAGGGTGATACCAACGCCGGTGTGGCTATGAGATTAGAGGCCCCATCTGGTCAACAGCCAACCTGGGGTAGACATGTTGATGAGAAGGACCAACTCTTCTCGTTGATTTCTAGAAAGTCGATTGATACTTTGAAGGACCCAGCTTTCAGATCAACAGTTCCAAGGGAAGATTGGGTCTTGATCAAGAAGCTCAAGAAGGTGATGGATATTGAGTAAGCGCGCAACAAACTACCAAACGAACCAAGTGAGTTTGTGAGTGAGTCAATGTACGGAGTTTAATTTTTGCTTCAATTATGAATCGTATGTTTATAGTCTATCTTAAGGAATAAATTTAAAAGAAACAAGCAAATAGGTGAACGAAGGGAGTGAGCCTATTGTTGAGAACTCCATTGTTAATGGGCCCCAGTGGACTCTTTATTACCTTCACTAAAGTACTTCAGTACCACTATTAATCACATGCATCTATTAAATTATACAACGCACTTCTCCTTTTGGCCAATCCCATCATATCTCACGCCGGGCTCTTCACTCCTCATAGAAATGACCCCAAACTCACTTCGCTCTTGTCTGCTCACTTATTCCTCATCTGAAGAAATAATCTCTTCTGGAACCGGTGGTGGTGGCGGTGGTTTGAAATACTCTTGGTCCTTCAATAAGGCAGCCTTGAAAGCCTCTTTATCGTCGGCAAACTCCAACAAGTAATCCAATTCCAATTCGTGGACTTGTCTACCGAGCATAACAACAGAATGAAGAGGTTCACCTGCATCATATTCTGCCAACTCCTTCAAGGTAGCAGCCTTGAACTTCTGGTTTGGAGACCCCAATCTGGAAACAGCGATACATGGAGTATCTGGTGTGTAGGCACCCTCTTGTCTATTCTCCTCGACTTCTAAGAGTTGTTGACAACAAGTGTCGACGCCCATGTATCTTGGAGGATCGTATTCCACTCTACCTCTCATCAAAGCTTGAATATTAGGTTCCTTCACCTTGATATCCAACAAGAGAAGAGTGTGCAACCCGATCTTTCTATTTTCCATCACCTTGGGGTAGAATGATTCTGGCTTCCAAGAGTCAGTGAAAAAGACGATTGAAACAGCTTGACCAAAGTTGTATAACTGAAGACCACATGCACCAACTGCATTCATAACGGAGGCGTTGTGGATGGATTCCACACCAATACTTCTTTCTCTTGCTCTGATGACCAAATCTGTGTGAGTGGTGGCACCAAAAACATCCCCAACAACGAGAAAAGCAATATCTTCCATTTCTGCATCCTCAAGAATGTCGTCGGAAGCAGATTCCACCATCTCTCTATCCGCTAGGATCACTTCTCTGCCATAAAAGGCTTCCAATTCTTCCTTTGATGCAGACATCAAAATTGATGTGTAAGCTTCAAGATAAACACGCTTGGCTCTCTTCACCACAGCAAGACCTCTGACCGTTATATCCTCCGGATAGGCCAACCCCAAACCAATCAAATAGAGCATATTAGAAGCAATAGAGTGTGGCAAGTGTGACGAAAAGTTTTCAGATTACGTAACCTGTCAAGTGCAGATTACGCAATCATCATCCGAAGCGTACTAAGATGGCGATAATGAACGAACGGGATGCCTTGTTGCCTTCTAGAGAAGATATAAGTGTTTTAAAGTGTCACAAGACACGTATGGTGAAAAGACGCGGGATTTTGGCTTTTCTTATTGGTCTTTTAATTGCATTGATTTTGATTATAACCAATTGCATTCTCTACGTGAACCCCAGAATAGGGGATGCTGTAAGTGAGGGCACTCAGTTCAACTTGACCAAAATTGACTTTTTGGGTGAAAATCAGGACAAGCAGGTTGGGGGATTACAGTTTCACATCACAGGTTTAGAGACAAACCAATTTGATGAAATTGATGACAGGATAATGCGTTTCTGGTTCAAATACGGTGGGGCCACAATTAGAGGCTTACAGTTGAAAATTGAAACACTTCAACTGGGGTTTTTTGATAATGATGGAGTTGTTGATTTGGGGAATTGTTCGTTGGATCCATTCTACGTTCACACTTCCAATAGCGTGCGCAACAGCATGGATTTGAACCTTCTCTATTGGCCCAACTCAAAAGGCCTGGGTAGGATGCTGAAGAGATATCTTGGTGATTCCAGTGCCGTTTTTAACCTTGTTGGAGTGGCCAAAGTTGAGATTTATCTTATCAGCGGTTACGTCAATGTTGGAAAGATTACAGTTCCCATTGATGCGAATGTAGGGGCACAGGACCTGTTGTTTAGTGAGCTAGTAAGCACAGCGGGTATGTGAGTGATTAGAGTTCGAACCGATTGGGAAGAATTAAAGATGGTTAAGTATGTGGCTACACGTACAAGAGCAAACAGTGAGGCAGAATTTGGAATGAGTAAATTGGTGACTGATGAAATGAGTAATTCAGTGAGTAAGAATTGGATGAAATGAGTAACGAGTGAGAACAGCACGAAATGAGTTTTTGAGCCATAATGAGTGTAGAAAGCTATTGACCAGGAGAGTGGTTGAACGAGGAGTAGCTAAAAATGGGTTGCTAGGGGGGGCCTGAGTTTATCTGCAAGTATATTGACCAATAGTAAAGTGATATTTACCTACATGGAATCACAAGCAAGCCAAGCGGTCTAATGATTTTAGGCGGCAAAATGATCGAATGAGGCTTTTTGTAATTGGATTAGAGAAGAAATGCACAAGTGAGAGAAGATATGTGTCTTGGACTGCGAAAATGGCCTAGCTCCATTGGTTAAGAGAATTGAATCATTCTCAAACGTCAATGAACATACGCAAATGAAGTTACAGAGCAAGTTGATGGACACGAAAACCACACACCACTCTGTAGGGATGCTGAATACTCAGACACCATATTTGTTTGGTCCATCCATTGTTATAAGGGATGCTGCTGATAGAATAACAAAATATAGCTTTCTAGATATTGAATAGATCTAAAACCCCAATACATCATGGAGATGGCCATGGTATGGTTAAAAAATAGATGTTGAAACCTTCACGGGAATTCATTCACGCCAATTAGTTTGTTTGTTATGATGGTAATATTCGCTTATTTACTTTGAACAACTAACAAACTCACTTCTTTCGTTTGTTCATTATTCGCTATTCGATAGACAAAGTATTCTTTATTCTCTCTACAGATTGAATTGCCCACAAGCGGACTTTGTCCACGTGTGTATGGCGATGGTAATATTCGTTTATTTAGTTTGAAGAACTCACAAACTCACTTCGTTCGTTTGTTCGTTTGCTCACTCAACCCGGTGGCAGTTGGGACACATCCACAACATCAGCAGCATCCTTTGTAGGATCAGTACCGTCTTGTTCCATACCCTCAATGATTGTTCTTGGCAGAGCCATCATACCGGATCTTGACAATTCCAGAATACCGAAAGGCTTGATCAATGCAATGAAGGCGGAAACTCTTGATGGTTTTGCTGCCAATTCCACGATACAGTTTCTGTCGGAGACATCGACAACCTTACCCCCGAATTCGTTCACCAACTTTGAGATTGCGTCCAGATGTTGATACTTTTGTCTCAAGGCCTGGGAAGGTGCCAAGTTATGAGGGTGGTATGTTTGACTTCTGAATTTCTCCGATTCCAGCTCCGGAAGTTCTTCGTTATGATGGGCAACCAACTCTTGGAAGTATTCTGGACCCAAGAGAGACACTCTACAGAGGAGCAATTCTCTCTTGACAATCTTGGTGTTGGTGTAGTCCAAAACGGCATACACAGGAACCAAGTCTTCAATCTGTTTTCTGGCCTGTTCAACCACACCGTCTTGGCCTCCTAAGACAATGGTCATTCTGGAGAGGTCCTTCACCTCTGTGTTACACACAACCAGAGAATCGATATTGAACCCTCTGGCAGCTAGAGTTCCTGAAATGAGAGAAAGAACACCAGGTTCGTTCTGAACCAAACAGTTCAAAACATGTTGGGTTTGTGGGGCGTTGGACACCAGTGGGGTCTCGTAGATGATCGAGGACACTGCGGAATCCGGGGAAAGCACTGGTGACTCCACCTTTGGCAACTGAGGACGCTTCGCGTTCCTGTGCAGGGACTTGTAGGCCATTGCTGCAGTGGAGGACCCCCATCTTCTAGAGACAGTAGGCAACCCTCTCTGCGTGAAAACTCTGCTGATTGAGGCCATTGCTGAGGAAGGATCAAATGACTAAATCGTTGCCGGAGAGAGAGAGAGAAAAAATTGTATGGTCATCGGCCCGGTTATGCTCAGCATCGGCCCGGTGGGGTCAAGAGGGGGGGGGGTGATTGCCTGTGTGAATTCAGCTGACTTGTTGTTATCTTTAATAGAGACAACTGAAACAACTCAATTGATTTAAAAGAACCTGTGAATCTCCTTATAACCGCAAATATTGCTCTCTCTCAATAAGATTGACAATTTTGACTCAGCTCTACGAACACCATTACTTCCACCACTACTTCCACTCAATGCGGGTACTCAAATAACATCTCTTTTAAAAGTCTTATGGACATTACCGCGTGCATATATTGAGAGAGATGTTCCTGTCTGTATGGAAGCTGATCGTGATCTTCTTCCACTAATAATGGGTCAAAGACCATCTGTGTTTGTTCCACTGTTCAATGTATTTGCAAAGACCACTAAAATTACAAAACAGGTAGGACTAAGGGTTTTAACTGTGCAAAGGTTAAATATGAATATGGATTCTTAGGATAACATGGTGTTTCACGGCTTCTTGAATTTAAATGATGAGCACATTCAGCGAGACTTAAAAAAAGACGCTCATGACATCATCTTTCCTGAATAATAAAGATCCGCCTCTTGCAATGTATATACGACTATTCGTTAAAATGGGTTGTAAAACCATTAAAAATGGAATTATCTGATATTTCCAATTTTTGTCTTATCTAATTGAAAGACTGCTTGATTTTTAATCTATTCACTTTGAACACATCTATCACCTCTATTGATAATATCACTGTGTATGTAGTTACTCCTTCCTTCTAAATCATCATTAACCTTATTATTAATCAACTGATTTGATCAATCATCAGACAAACGATGCAAT
Source organism: Saturnispora galanensis (assembly GCA_030584985.1). Classification (NCBI taxonomy): domain Eukaryota; kingdom Fungi; phylum Ascomycota; class Pichiomycetes; order Pichiales; family Pichiaceae; genus Saturnispora; species Saturnispora galanensis. The sequence continues at coordinate 93,990 of JAJMCD010000022.1, read as the reverse complement.
GGTGTAAATATGCATTGTCCTGTACCTTTTAATATGTTTTCAAAGTCAGCCAATTGATAATTCAACCCACAAACCAGATACCAGAGATACACCTGGAATGACAACTCACTTAACTGTCACAATTCTCCAAACCATAAGGCTCTCCCACTTGCTGAGCGCTTTGGGATTTCCTGCGCTTACATGTCTTGGCATTGAACCTGACGACTCTCTTCTACTGTAGAACTTCTTCCAATCATGAGGATTATGGAACCCCTGCTGGCGGTGTTTACCGTGATCTCTCATGTTGTCTCTGAAAGCAACCAGACGAGCCGTCCTCCCTTTACTCAGATCGCCGTTGGACGACGGCTTAATATCCACGAAACAGATGCCACTGTTGAATGGACTATTTTGCCCGGAGTGATAGAGGCGTTGTACGAGGAGCACGGGGGTTCTCAGTTGACTGAGAAGATAGGCTGGATATTAGCTGGTGCTGGCGTTACCTGGCCTGACGTAATAGCGTCTGGAAGTACCCAGTTAGTTGATATATCACCATTCGTTTATTACCAGCAGACGGGCACACCGGCTGAGAGGTACACTACTCCTATTAAAGCAGGGATCAAGCATTTCAGAGACTTCCTAGTTGGTGGGTATAATAGAATTGACACAATGGATATCGGACCGCTCCAGCCAATGTGGGTAGCCATTAGCGGCATAGTTGAGGTCTTGGGGAACTCGCTGACGGTCTTCCAGGAAATAGCCAGTCTTATTAAAAGCAAAGGTGATGGTACTGCCTGTAATGTGGCCCTTTATCATTCTGGCGGGTGGTGGTATCACATTCAGCCGTACACACTAATAAACTGGTGCCCGGACACTTACTATAATGCATTACCAGGATTCTTGGCTGATGAGGTGCATAAGAAAATTATGAAGGAAGGCAATAGAAAGATGATGGCCTTCTGCATGGAACATATAGACAGCGACCAAACATGGTGGGCACAAATCAAGGTGTTTTCCGATGAGGCCAGAGATGTGGCGACATTTAACGACATTATGTGCATTTCCAGAAAGCTTGCTATTGGAACTAGAGCTCATGCGGGAACAGTTCAGCTTGGTGACGAGAACCCCAAAAATAGCATGCAAAATGACCATTTTAAATATAAATAAATGATCTGCCCTGTGTGCACTATTTTCTAACAGGTTGTCCATTATGTGAATCGATTTATTTTTTTCAGTTTCATTCCAAAAATTGGGAGCGCTTGAAGCGATTTCAAACGATTTACCTGGATTCAATCGTTGGAAAACTCACTTTGTTTAATGGTTTTCTAGTTTGGCGAAGCTGAGCAGTGGCGCATGCATATGCGCCACTTTGGCCCCCGTAGAAATGGCCCTCACGAATGGCATGAATTCCATCGACGTCGCCCCTAAAACATTCCCCGAGTATAAAACACTACTAGCTCATATACCTACATTGCCAAGAATCCCACTTCTTAAGGCCAGCAATGGGATATTCAATGTTAAAGCAAATTACTTGCTCATGTGCTCATGATGTTAAGGTAATTTCCAGAGCCAAGTGAAAGGAATGGATGGAAATGCTACAACCATTTCTTAATTGGCTTTTGGATAAAATGGTGAAAAAGATAAAAAAGCATCTTTCACCAACTGGAAGAATGGTGGCTTCATACACACACAAGGAAAGTTGAGTGCTAAATTCAAACACATCAGAGCATCCTCCTGTGAATAGAGGTTTTAAGGTATAGATCATAGTTGTTTTTGTACCTGATAACGTGAGCATAAGTCGATCTTTGTTACTATCGGAGCCATCTTGAGTCGCTGGGATCGCTCCTTGGTCCCCATACAATGGCGCATGCTCATGCGCCACTTCCTACCCAAGGAGAAATGACCCCCATTCATTTCTACAAAATTGGACACTTGTAACCATTCTAACTGCTAATCCAGGTAGAAAAAGCCTGTTATAACTGATCCATAGGAAAGAAGCATACCTTACTGCCGCATACCTCGCTGAATTTTAAGTCTCTTGAAATGTGGCGCATGAAGACAATGTCCTGTCTGCGCCACTCCCCACCCCAGTGGAAATGGTCCAAATTCGGCGGTTTGTACCATCAAATTAAATTGCTGAGGTAAATCAATTATTTCCTTCTTTGCACCATAAGTATACACAGTAGAAAAAGGCGTGTAAGCGTATAACTTCAAAGTAAAATGTCTTAAAAGCTTTTCTGCTCATATGCTCAGATTATTCTGACGTCTCGTGTTGGTGACATAATGCAGTCACCACGTTACCATATTGCTGGTAATACAATTAACAATTGATTCTTAAGATATATAAGCAATGGTCACCTTTGCACCCTGAGTAGGGGTATTCTTTCACTTCACCAAGCAGGATGGTTACGTTTTAAAACCCAACATTTAAGGCATTTTCCCGCTCCATCAAGAACATGTAGACACTCCTTTGTTACTACCACCTCATCTATATTTACCCTTTTATTGGATTCAAAAGAGAGCTGATCATATATTCACTCATCCACCCTACTGAGCAAATGAGCACCTGCCTAATCGGGCCTCGTGAACAAATCTTCAACAAATTTTCAGCTTCCACTGTAAAAGACCGCTTCTCTTCACGGAAATGGACGTCTACAATACGTTTGTAGACCCGACAGCATGCGACGTCGCTTGCTATTGCCAGTTCACCTCTCCGGAAGCAAAAAACCTCGTCATTTCTAAGGGAAACATCATTCAGATCTACGAAATAGAACATTTGGAACCAATAACACACACCAAAGTCCAGAAGGAAGGCCACAGACGATCGAAGAAATCGAAGGGGTCAAAGAAGACCGAGGAAAAGCTAGAAGATCAGCCCATTGAATTTGTCACAGTGAAAGAAAAGGTGGATCCACCAAGAGAATATTCGTTGAACTTGATCAGAGAGTTCCAAGTCAACGGCAAGATCAACAACATTGTGGTCTACAGAGCACAGGAATGTCCTCAGATGGACTATTTGGTGGTGAGTACGGAATTGGCCAGGATTTCGGTTGTGAAGTGGGACTCCAGCTCTCATTCTCTCTCCACAGTGAGTCTTCATGATTACGAATCAATTCTCGACTCCTTGCTGGTGGAGCGTCTGGACAAATCCCAGGTGCTGCAGCGAATCGACCCAAATGGCCTCTGCAACATTCTTGTAGTGGAAGATCTCTTTGCGTTCCTGCCATTCAATAAAACAGAACCTGAAGATCCAGATGATTCCCACGTCAAGGAGCCAACGTTGAAAAGTATCCTGATAAAGGTGAAAGAGCCAGGAAGAAAGAAGAAAAGTGTCCAAATCATCACACCCGACGAGGAGGAGGTGAGAAAGGCCGCAGTGGAAGCCTCAAATAGACCTCAAAGGAGGGACATCAAAACACACTACAAAGACAGCTTCATCCTCAACGCTAGAAACTTGAAAATGGATCTAAAGAATGTCATAGACGTCCAATTCTTGCACTCCTACAGCGAACCCACCATTGCAGTGCTCTACGTGCCCGAAACTCAGACCTGGGCAGGATATCTCCCCAAGGCAAAGGATAACCTCTCGGTAATTGTTCTATCCTTGGAATTGGACAGCAGAAAGGCCAACACAATCATGGAAATCCCAAACCTTCCCTACGATTTGGACACAATCTACCCTCTACCCTCCCCAATCAACGGATTCCTCCTCTTGGGCTCAAACGAGGTCATCCACATCAACTCCCTCGGGTCCACAAAGGGTATCTTCGTCAACGAATTCTTCGAGAAGACCAGCGACATGATATTAACAAATCAATCCACGTTGGACTTGAAACTGGAGCAGTCCCGAGTCTGTCACATATCCAACACAAACGAGGTGCTCCTCGTCACAGAACTGGGCAAATTCTACACCCTGGTCTTTGATGAGGTGGGTGGAATCTCCAATTTGAACCGAATTGTGGTCAACGACCCCTCAACCTACACCCAGGTGATGCTGCACACAGTCCAATCCATCACTCAGATCAAGGACACAGATCTCTTGTTTTTCACTTGTAATGGTTCAAACTCACAATTGGTCAAACATACCCCCTTGACTGCCGCGGCAGCCACTTTCGAAGCCCCACAAATCCAGCAGGCACCAGCTCCGTTGCAGGAGATGAACGAAGACGACGACTCGTGGCTCTATAACGATGAACAGACAAACGATTATCCAAATGACACGTTGAAATCATTAACAAGATCAAAGTTCATTCTAATGCAATCGTTAATCAACTTGGGTCCCTGTAAGGATTTCACCTTAGGATACCTCTCCGTGGAACCAAAGGTCAAGCAGTTGCCAAACGCGAATTTCAAAGAGAATTCAATAGTGGCCACCTCCGGTTTGGACCACTGCTCCTCATTGAGCATTCTAAACCCTACAATCAAGCCGGATTTGATGGATAGATTGAAATTAACGGCCGCAACACGGCTTTGGACCTTGGACAATTACCAAGGGGAGACAAAATGCATCATTTCAACAGACTTGCAATCATCAACAACCGATATTTATAACATCGACAAGGGTTATCAATTGGTCAATGGTAATTACCACAGAAAAGCATCTACGATCCAGTTCGGTTCGATTGATACAGCATACGGGATAAAACCTGTCCAAATCACTCCACACAAGGTGACTGTCTTTAATATGGCTTTCAATGTAACTGTCAATTCCACGTACGAGAAGGTGATCAATTATGCGCAGATTTTCGACCATTATATCATGATTATCATGACAACAGGTGAACTGGAATTACTTCACTTTAACGAGGAAGAAAAGACTTTGGATCAACTGGATTTACCCGCTCTCTTGAATTTCCAAATTATAACAAACGGATGGATTTCAAAATCCAACATTCTCTCCACACAGTCGAAAAAGAGAGATTTAGATGGAAACCTTAAGGAAGGGGAAAAATTGAGCGATAATACCCTCTTTTGGCTTGTAACCGCAGACAATAGACTCTTGGTTTTCGAAAAAACCCATTTGGAAAAGGTTTTCGAATTTAAAGATGTTCACAATTTGCCCTCCTACCTTCAGTTGGATTCAATGGATCCCAACTACGAGGCCGACGTTGATCCAATGTTGAAACAGGTGATGTTCACCAAACTTGGAGATAAATTCCAAAACAAGGATTATCTATTGCTCTTGACGTTTGGTGGTGAAATCTTGATATATGAAACATACCTGGATTGGAAGGAGAATGTTGTCAAGTTGGTGAAATCCAACGATAGTTTCCACTTCCCAATCAGTGGAGCACCCGAAAATTCATATAAGTTTGCCACGAATATCGAGAGGATGATGTTCAAAATTGAAGATGTTAACGATAAGCATTCCATCTTTGTCTCGGGATCAATGTCATTCTTGATCTGCAAAGACCCCCAATCCAGTCCGCGGATGTTCAAGTTCACCTCAAAGCCGATGCTCTCATTTGCCAGAATGAATACAAAGATCTGTTCGAAGGGGGTTGTCTCATTAGATGACAAAATGCATATCAGGTCATTCCAAATGGATCCTTCCTGGGATTTGACGAATTTGGTGCCTATTAAGAAGGTTCTCATCGGTGAAACCGTTGATAAGGTCCAATACAATGAACAATGTCATGTTTATATTATTTCCACGGTGAAACCTCAACAGTATAAACCAATTGACGAGGATGGGGAAGTAATGGGTGATTGGGATAAAGAGCTGCGTTTACAAGGCACCAATTTACGGGGATCGATCCACTTGGTGTCACCAGAAAATTGGTCAATTATCGATACTGTTGAATTGGGTGAAAATGAGGTGTGTACGTCACTTGAGATGTTTAATGATTTGAGGCTCTCTACAACTGAGATTGGAGTTCTACAACTGAAGATAACAAATGCCAAAAGATCAAGGTTATTTGTTGGTACATCCATATATACCCATGAGGAATTACCCACTAATGGTCTTTGGAAGTTGTTCGACATTGTTCGCGTCAATCCAACACTTGAGCGACCAGAAACGGTTTGGAAACTGAGAAAAGAGGTTGGCGAGGGTGTTCCAACAAGGGGCCCGATTTTGAATGCGTGTGAAATCAGTGGTCGGTTTGGTGTTGTTCAAGGTCAACGGATGTTGGTTAGGACTTTGAAGGATGATGGAAGTGCTGTGCCAGTTGCGTTCACTGATTCTGGCTTGACAACCCAAATGGTGAAATCTTTTGAGAATTTGGTCATGATTGGTGATTTGCACCAAGGTGTCGAGCTCTTTGGGTTTGATGCCGATCCATACAGAATGATTCCTCTCTCCAAGGATGAGATGGGTGTTAAGGTCCAAGAATGTGATTTTATCGTTTACGAGAAGAAGTTGTTCATCATTGTGAGTGATGAAGAGGGTGTGTTAAACTTGATGCAATATGACCCATACGATGTCGATTCCATCAAGGGTCAGAGGTTGATCCACAAGACAAGATTCAATCCTCATCTATTCACCACAAAGATGGTTAACGTGCCCCGTCGGGGTTCCATTTTTTCAATGGTAACAACATTACCATTCCGTAAGGAGTTTGATTTGGGATACGAGATTGTCGGTTCCACTGTTGAAGGTGGCTTTTACAGAGTGACGCCTGTTGCGGATTACCAACACAGGAGACTTCAATTGGTCCAGTCTTTCATCAACGAGAATAAACCGCAATGGTTGGGTTTGAACATTCACTTTGACAAGGGTTCAATTGTCAACATGCATCACATTAGGAGGTTCCTCAACATGGATGAGTCGCTGAAAAAGAGAGTTGCCGGGAGGTTAGGAAAGTCGGCCCTAGTTGAAATTTACAGAGACATTATTGGGGTCCAGTAGGTAATGAGTGTATAAAAGTGTTAAGCATATAACGAACGAGATAGATGAGGGGGTCTAATGGAGATGGTGAAATGAAGCAATGCATAAGCGCAGAAATCAATACAAAAACTAAAGAAAGGCTAGCGACAAAGGAAGTGAATGTATGAATTGCAAATGAACACAAAATGTACAATATTGCTATAAAATAAAGCTCCAAAGTATGCAGATATGTCTGTCATCAGATTGACTCAAAAAATGCCTTTTCTTGTTGTTTGGAGGGAACATATCCATTCAGACCGCAACTTTCGCCTACTCAAGCTCTTCTTTCGTGTGTGAATTCATATATTAAAATTATGATATATTTAAATTTTCTTTAATTTATATTGATACTACTTCTCGCCTTGGTGGGTGATCCCACAATAATGAAAATACTGCCAAACTCACTTAAAACATTACATGAGCATATTTTGGTAAGCTTTACGTAATCATATCTTCATCGCCATGGGGTTCAAGATAGAGGAATGGGGGTATTTGAATCATGGTGGCGCCAATACTGTGCTACAGTACGTTGGAAGCGACTCCCAATTTTTTGGTAAAGTTCTCAGGCTTAGAAGGACTTCAAATGGCATTCATACGATTGATGTCTTTAATTATATTAAATCACAACGGTTTGACCCATTGCGAGAGTGGATACTACCGATGGAGTTGGTTCCTGTTGATAACAAGTTTTTGGAGGCGTTTGGGTTGCCGTTGGGCGAAAATGAGGGGATATTAATGCCAAATATCATTGGCATAGACCTTAAGCTTTACAGCGCCAACAAATACATCAAAATCTGGACTTCCCCCGGTGGTTTCGTGTTGGAATTGAAGCCCAAATGGTTGCATCACTCAGGCGCTGGAGTGTGTCGAAATTGTGTGATGGCAAAAAGAAAGAACCAGGATATTATCTGTCCATTGTGGTTATTCAATGGTAAGGAAGGTATATACGAATGGTGCCGTTTAGTGGAGGAGAGGGTTGGATTACAAATAGAGCAGGCTCTATTTGATGCAATTGAGTCCAATAAAACGCTCTTGACCACACTGCGCTCAATACAAACAACCCCCGACCTCTTTGATCTGCCAATCGACGATATTCAGTTCCACATGACAATCAGAGACGTGTCCGTCGTGATAAACTTAGACACTAAGAAGGCCACGTTGCTAGATTTGGACCTTAAACCTCGTGAAAAGCTTCCCGGCTGGATTGACGACCACACCCACTATCACGAGCAATTAAAAACCTCTCGTCTTCAATGTCCCCGTTAAAACCACGGGTGATCCCTCCCCGCTGTCGATCCACACATCCCACTGCCCCTCAGCTTTCCTACTGTGGCACACTCTTGCTCTTTCGTCCACAAAGAGTGGTGATTTTATTCCATATTTGAACGATTCCACGTCCAAGCCAGGATTCGCATTGGCCCAATTCTGCAACGCGAGCAACACTAACATGGGACCCTCCACTACAATTTCTGGGTATCCCTCCACCTTCTGTGCGTACTCTTTGTCGTAATGGATGCGGTGCGCATTGAAACAGAGAGCACTCATTCTGAAACTTGAAGCCAACCCCACGTTGATCCACGTAAATTCATCCGCCGGGCCCTCGTGGGAGGGTCCCGGGGTCGATGCCGCCGTGTAAAGAGAGGGTAGATATCCTAAACGTCTCTTTTCTACAACACAAGCACCTGCGTCGGAGCTGAACGTTCTTTTATAATCACAAATTATGACCTTCTGCTTTGCGAGATATCGCACACTGTCCACATTTTCGCACATCTGCACCTGATCACCGTAGTGAAGATCCCTGCTAAAGTGGAACTCCCCAGAGAGCCACATGCGTCGAAGAAACGGCTCTAACTCACCAATGGTGGGAGCATGATAATTGTCGAATCCATCACCGCTAAGCTCCCGCAAGTTTGACACAGGGTTGCACACCCCCAGTGTGAACCCTGGAGGCAAATTGTGCCCCGCTCGGAATCCCCGAGGGCCCGTTTTCGTCTCATCCATGAACGGGGTGGTTTCGTTCAATACCGACTGAACCGTTGCGTGAATCTGATTGCCAATCTGGGGGGAAACAACGTCTTCCAGGACCCATTTGCTGGCCTGTAGCCTGCTCCGTACGGCCGCTACTTCTCCCGCAGTCAACCCACCAAGTCTCTTAAGAAACATAGAAAGCTATACACGATTACCTAATCAGCTCAGCAACCTCCGTCTTATTGAATCTGGGTTCCTTCGGCTTGAGGCTGTTTGTTAGAAGCACGGTCTGGGGGCCGCTGAGGGTGACAAAGTGGTTCTTGCGTGTGACAATGGGTGCAACCCATGCAACGGCCCGTTTGGTCCCGCTCGTCAGCTTGCTGAAGAACGTCGACACATATTCAAGGTATTTGTAGAACTGATTACCTTCCTCTGCTCGCCCGGCATGTTCAGTATGTGGAAACACACGCTTGAACCTAGATGTCCACTGGCCCACCTGTAGGGAAAATGGGATCCTCCCGACACTGAGAGTGTGAGCTGTGGTAGGCTCAGGCGTTGGTTTGGATGAAGAGCCTGAAAAGGCCACCACTGCATCCCCGGCAACATCAACCGTCTCCCCAGAATCTAGGCCCAACTGGGTCAGTTCTCCACGAGCTGTGAGAACCACGTTGTCCATTGAACCCACCTTCACGTCAAGATACTCCCCATCACCCGTCACTTCGACGCCCTGGGTCCAAGCAAAGAGGGCGTCCCTGCGCAGTCTCCATTGACCCTCACCTAGGAGAGAGAAGCAGAAGCCGCGTCCTGACAGCACCATAGACATTCCGTCGGTGGGATTGAAGCACCGCTGGTAGACCAATCCTTGAGCCCTGGTGAGCCCCACCTGCCACCCCGCCTGGGGCGTAGTAGCTACCAGTGCATGGGACCTTGTGTTGTATCTGATGTTGAGTATTGAGGATTTTGGCACCTTGATGTTCAACAAGCCCATTGATTGGCCCAGCACCTCAAACCCAATGGGTTCCCGGAAAGCACCGATTCCGGTGGCCAGGGGCGTTGATGCCACGCGGCCCATGTTGGTGGCTCCCGTGGAGGGCGTCGACCTGAAGAGCGACTTGAGAATCCCAATTGACACCATCTTAGAAGAAGAAAGTGTAGTTCATGAGAACACCTTCTCGAGAGAGATGTTGCATTTGTCTTCGATGTCGGGGCCCCAATTGGCCGCCAGAAGAGCCTCGAAGGCCTTCAGCAATGAGTCCCGACTCCACTCCTGCAGCGTACGCCGGCCCACCTCCACAGCAACAAGGTTAGCATCAACGTCATCCTTCACAGCGGTGATTCTGCCCTTATTCGGTCCCCCAGTGGCTCCGGGAGCCCCCAAGTAAACCCTCTTGATGTAGCCCATTCGGTCGACCGTCGCCAGCGTCGCTGGAGGGGATACCACGTTAAAATCATCCCGTAGCGTTGTTTCTAGGTCGCTCTGAAGAATCCGGTTGCCGTGGACCACAACGACGAGGAGCACAAGCAGTATAAACCCACGTGCCAGAAGACCGTCGAGGGGTCTTGGCAGTCCGTCACCAAACACAGCAGTGGCCTCCGAGGACCGCTGGGGGCCTAGAAACTCCCCCGGCTTGCTGGCCGCCTGTGTGCGCTGGACACAGAATGAGTATTTGAGCGCCTTGACGCTTGGCGGCAAGGCGCTGTTAGTGGACATGGCCTGGTCGGCGACGTGGAGGTCCCGCTGAAAGACGCTGCGCAGTAGCTCTTCGGTCTTGGGAACCACGACCTTGTTGAAGCGCACTTGAGACTTTGCGACGCCCTCGGCCTCGAGGACCTTAGCCACCTGGGACCTCGACAAGTCATCGACAAGGAGGCACCGAGCGAGTGTTTGTGCCAACTGGAGCTCTACGGCTTCCATTATATAGAGTTATATACAGAGTGATAGTATATAAGTGAGGGCACGTGATTTTTCACCTCGATCTTCTCTTAGCCATGAATGCCTTGAAGCGTGCATTGCAGTAGGCGAGAAGACCCCCTAGAAAGGCCCCCATGTAGCTTCCCACCATGAGGGTGATGGGCCACGCTTGCCACTCTCTGTCCCAGTCCAAGGGTGTAGGAGCGACGCCGAGCCAGCACCCTGCCAAACCTCCTAGCATTGAGCAGAACACCTGGTTGGTCCCCCAGTTGGGGACTTGGAACGTGAGCAGCTTCCACCAGGAGGCCTTTGCCTTCGAGTCGGAGAGCTTGTATGCGTTGAAAAGCGGGTAGAAGGCAAGAACGCTGATATGAGCACAGAGGTAGAAGGTGAGTGCATTGAGCCCCCCATTGAGGGGAGCTCCCAGCAACACCATGACTGCATAGAGTGGAAATGCGAGAAGAATCGCAAGAGGCAACGTCAACGCCGTGTAAAGGAACTCAACACCGGTTGGGCCCGAGGACTTGATGCCTTTATCTTGTTTGACCTTCTCGGAAACAAGAACAGTGTAAATCATCGAGAGGGCCACCAACCCGTAGAAGGTCTGTTGCAGGGTCATTCTGAGGTCCCGGTAGACCTCCTCGTTTCCCAAGAACGAATAGAGTATAAGAGGAAGGTGCCATGGAACAAGCGCAAGAGATGGAGCCAGCTGGTCGATCTCGACAATTGGCTGGGCTTCCTTCTTGACTCTGCCACCCCTGGTGAGATCAATATCAATCGTGTCGGGATCCAACTCCTCAATCTTCTTTCCGTTGAAGCTCACTCTTTTTGACATAGGAAAGAATAGAGGAGAACCGAACCGATGAGGGATTAATTGGGTTAGAAAAATTCACTTCACGAGCAAACCAATTCACCTCACGAGCAAAGAACGCGGTGATTTGTGAGTGGGTGTGCGTTGAGAGAGGTTTGGAGGCTGGTTGTTTGGAGAAGCAAAGTATTGGTACCAACGCGTCGAAATGTCCAGGCAATAATATGTAACGAGCAATCATGTAATTTTGATAATTAATCTTCGTGATTAGTTATGTGTGCTCTCATGGGAGCGGTGGAGAAGGTGAAGATCGTGGCGTAAAAGTGGGTGTGACAGTTAAATCTGAGATGATGATTATCTGAGCAACAAAGGCGGTAGGTAATGATTGAGAGACGTAAACAAACAAATGAGCAGTAGCTGAGCAGGAGTAATTAGCGCAGTAAGAACGCAAGATGTAGGAGGCTTCAAGAAGGCAGGCCAACGTAATCGAGAGCCTGAAAAGACGTTATGAAGGCAAACTTGTGATTTGGGAGGTTTTCAAGCGAAATAAACGCCAAATAGCGGAAAGTGACGAGCATTTGAACTGTCAAATGAAGAGAGCAAATGACACCAGAACACTGAGCAGGCAAATAAGAGAGATTGAGTGTTTATCTTGTCAGTAAGAGAGTAATCAAGTGGAAGGGAAGTAAATAAGTGCGAGCCAGCAGCCAGATAGGATTGGCTATTAACCGTTGGTGAATAGATATTCAGGAGGATGCGTGCGTGGTAAATAGTTATGCAAGCCGGGGTGTATGAGGTCTGTGTCATCTCATACCGCTTTTTTTCATTTATAGCACCACTGTAATGATACCCCGCTCAATTCAACCATCAAAGTTGCTTAAAAGAAAGTGACGCGTAAACAAGAGAAAAGCTGAGCAACACCGAACAACCCATTAGGTAACCAGATCTTAACTAATTGCCACCTTGGCGATCCGTGCATTGAGCATTTACGGTGGACAAGGGGCACCCAGTGATTAAGCAAATAAAGGGCATCAGGCGGCTTTACCAACTCGAATGAGAAGCATGTAAACTGAATAAATAGCTATGAAAGACAGAAACGAAAGTTATGCAGCACCTAGTTAGGGAGTATGGAACGCAACGCTGGTTCAATAAAGCTTGAAAATCTGGCTCTGCGACCGAAAACAGTGCTTGCTATGATCATTTAGGTATATAGTTAGAGTTCAGGTCCTCTACTCCCTGTTATTCACCAAATTCAAGCTCTTGAACAGTCCCGATCATTCAATCCGTTCATGGGTTTGTAAATTCGTGAAGAAGCGACATTACTATCTATATACAAAAATGGCACACATAACTAGGGACCGACCCAAGTTAGCACTTCAGACCACGGTCTATTCTACTATCAGAGCAGGCATACCTTTGCTCTCCCCTACACCCTTTCTCACTGATTCGTTCTCTGTGAAGAATCCACGTTAGTTCTTCTTGGAGCAATATACTTCTCAATAAATGACAACTCCTCGACATCTCTTGGATCCTGCTTTCTCTTACAAACAATCATCCATGTGGTTCCCAAATGAGCACGTGTCTCCTTGGTGATCTCCAACCCACTTTCATCAACAATCTCGCCAATATCCAAGTTCCAACGACATCCCCATTTGGCACTGTGCTTATGTGATCTTCTATCCAAAACATCGTTAATGAAATCAAATGTACCTCTGCCATGCTCAAGCAAGACAATTCTTCCCCCGGGCTTAAGCAACATCTCCATGTTCTTCAACGCCTTCACTGGATCCTCATGGGAACAAATACCAAACGTTTCAATGATAGTGTCATATTTGAAATCTGATCCCTTGGAGAGTTCCACCAACTCCTCGGCCTTACCAACAACAAACTTGACCCGTGGGAACTCCGGCCATTTCTTTTTAAACTTGTCATAGCATATTTCCATCATGTTCTTCGAAGCATCCAAGAAGGTGATTGAGTTGATACTGGTGGGGTCGATGTAATCAATGTTACGTCCCGTACCACTGGCCACCTCTAAAACATCTCCCTTGGCCTGGGCCATCAACCAGGATCTCTTTGACCCCATGAATGATAACCACTCCTCGGTTCCCACCTCGGAATCATAACTTGGCGCCAAATCGTCATAAAAGGCACTGAGGTCACTTGGTGGCAGAATCGACTTCTTATAATCCAAATCCACCAAGCCTTCGATATCTTGAGGTGTTGGGTTGAAATCCTTGTTAGTCACTTCGTCACCGAGACTTGACTTCAAATCATAATACGCCTTCAACTTTCTTAGATCTTCTGTTCTGATCAAGTCATTCTTCAAATCTCTCAATCTCAACTTTTGGTATTCCGTCAATTCCACCCCGGAATCCCTCAACTTTTCCAAATCCTCCTCTTCCAAGTGTCTAATAAACAACTTCTTGAAATACCAAATACCGTAACAAAGGAAGATCCCATAGAGACCAACGTACCACTTTGTGGCGGATTTCTGGAACGAATTGGAGCCCATCTTGGCCCCCCATTTACGGATGAAGGACCCTGAATGCAATGCCTCTTGGAGCTTCTCGTGATCTTCACGGGCCCTCTTTTCTTCAGCAGTCAACTGCATCATCGATTTGAACTTGAATTTTGGTGGTGGGGGTGCAATGGCGTAGCCTCTACAAAGTGAATGCGGACGCAACACCCGCAATCTAGAGCTGTGGTGCAACATCATTGAAGAGTGGAAGTGTCGTGATTAAAAAAAAAGTTGTTGAGGTTTTACTCATGAAGACGGTGTCTGAAGCAACGGTGGATGAATGGGAGTTTTGACCAACTTTGAATTTGTTTTCTATCATGTTGTCAACTTTGGTTCTTATTGACATCAAGGAATAAAGTGATCATCACTTAAAATTCATTCAAAAGTGTGCTGAGTATTTTTAAACAGGAGTTCAACAAGTTGGCCATTAGAAACACTCCAAGCATTAGAAACATGGTATAGGAGTAAAAACGCATATTTTAAATTTACCATTACCCCGTCACCTGGGACCTTACTGACTTCAAGCCATATGTTAATCACCATCCATAGACGCTCAGCATACCACCTATAAATGTTAGCGGTAACAACTAGTTTCATTGTGTCTTTACCATGCCGTCTTTTAAAGTAGCTAACTGTTTAACCCATCAGTTAACCAACATCAAAAACCACCAGGTAAAAGAATTACAACAATGTGCAAAACGCCACGCTTATTGATCTGCCACGTCATTAAAGTCAATACATCGTATATGTTTAACTGTTATTTCTTAGTGAAGTTAATTGGTTATTTAAGGGATTGGATTAGTGAGACTCTCCCTTTTTGTTTCTGAACTGGAACGAAGTTTATTCATTTTCATATTCACCATCTTTACCTATCTATTCCCCTCAGATGGTATGAGAACAAAAACATCCAAGAAGGATATTAAGTGAGCATCTTATGTGGATGTGATCTTTCTAGGTGGATGTGTTTCCTAGGTGGATGTGCTCATTCGCAAACAAACAGGTGATTGTTGATTAACTTTCTCACAGGAAAAGTCAATGTGCAACTAACCACCCTTTCAAGAGTAGCGTGTATTAGACTTACATTTAAATATCTTTCCCAAATCAATTCTCTTACAGACGAACAAAGAAAGATGACTTCCCATCAGTCACACACACACACACACACACACACACACATCAGGCATCGCATTCATTCAATTACCACTTACTTAATTATACAAACTACTTTGGTTATTTTCTTTCGTTTATTCTTCAACTATAACCCACTTGCCTATTCATTTACTCACAAGCTCACACTGTTCGCATGTTCTTTCCAATTGAGTGTGCTCATCCGCAAACTTTTCCTTCACTATGCATTTGTTCGTCTCTTTACATTTGCCAACTTAAAAGTTTGTTATCTTGTTTACTTCCATGATTGTTTTAAATAAACAGAACGAAATCAACTTCTTCACAATCTGCTCACAGCTCTTTTTTTTGTTATGAAGTGAATTCAATAAAAGTTCATACCAAGAAGATATCAATAAGCAAAGTGAGGATGCTTGCTTTTCTTGTCATTGACGAATCAGAACTGTTATTACCTACACACTGTTTTTGACCGGCATTTGAGTTACATATCAAGTAAGCTCATTCCTAAACATATAATGTTGCTTACTTGCTCATTTTTTTCTCTTGATTTGCACAAACCGCTTGCAAGAGAGAGAGATTTTGATTTAAACTACATAGAGGGTAGATTGATCAATGTATTCTCCCATTACACAACCTAATACTGAGGGAGTCTCTTGGCTGGAACAAGGTTTGCTCATTCCACAATCTCATTTCGTTTTTTTTTTCTTATCAAACCACTTTATGGACGGATATGTACCAAACTATCCTTGTTGTTTATTGACAGCAATTCTAGTTACAATTTGCCTTTGTTTGCTTCATCATGCACGAACTTGATCAATGATGCTCATTCGTGAAATCAGAAGTTCATTCTATTTGCTATTAAAAAGGTTACATAAATCCATAAGACATGTTGTTTGTTGCTTGGCATAAATTAGAAGCAGATACACAGAAAAAGCACATCAAGCATCCATGCAAAACACTTCACCCGTTTATTTCCACACCATTCGACATTTAATCTTGTGGATTCACTCACAACCTTACTCCACTAGCTTGGTTGCCTCCTGATGTTACCATGCATTGACTCACAAACTCACATCGTTCGTTGGTTCGTTCGTTGGTTCGTTCGTTGGTTCGTTCGTTGGTTCGCTGAGCCTTGATTTCAAACGCGTTATTTTCCTTTTCCTCCCACCTTCACCACCAACTCATCTCCAATGTCCGGGCTCGATGGAATCCTCACAGCATTGGAGGCGATTTACGCCCCGGGAACTACGAACGACCAGCGGAAGGTTGCCCAAATGACGCTTGACGCAGCTCAGTCAGACCCCCAGGCGCCATTCTTTGGTCACCAGCTTGCTCTGCCAAATACAGTCCAGCTGGCCCGGCCAGAGTCGACGTACATTGTGCGCCACTTCGGCCTCAACTTATTACTTTATTCAATCACACATAATTTTGAATCCTGGGACGAAGCAAAGAAATTGGCGGTCAAATCATGGGTTATCGACTTAGCAACAAAGATCGATACAAACGATCCCCATTATATTAGGGAAAAGATTGCCTTTCTATGGGTGGAACTCTCAAAAAGAACATGGGGGATAGACCTAATCACTCACTTGAATTCAGAAACTCCCCTCGCACCACAAGAATTGGACGTCTCATGGGCTTCGATGGATTCGAATCTCTGGGAATTATGGAATTACAGTGAAATAACAAGAGATTTAGCACTTATTATTCAAAGGACCCTTTATGAAGATATATATCTTTTGGAGGACCCGATAGTCGTCAAGAGAAAATCGGTCTTGAACACCCTCTGTACAGAATCCGTGCTCTCTTTAGAAATAATCTCGGAAAAATTCAATCAATGTGATATCTACAGATCATTCGCAGGGTCAACAAAGGGTTGGTTGCTTACCTGGCTGGAAACTCTCGATAGAGGCTTACAGGATGGCAACAAACAGCTAATTGTCAGAATATTGGAAATCTTAAAAATCGTTCTCTACTGGACTTTCCCATATGCCATTAGAAAATCGGAAATAATACCGAAAATCTTCCAATGTCTGATAATGGATGATACAAAGGTGAAAATCTTGGCAATCGATGCCCTAAACACATTCTATTCAAAAGATTTCAATTCAGATGAGGATTTCCAGTGGATAAAGGAAACAATCTTCACAAATGGAACATACAACCAACTTTTCCAATTATTCAATTCTGTACAAGTGGATCCTGATGATTTGACAGATGATAATTATACACTCGTCAAGCGTATAGCAGAATTCATAATCACCCTATCAGATTACGTCACTTCCAGAACAGGCATAAAGACAAAGGATGACGACCTAACAATGTTCTACAATTTGGTCCTTGAAATAACGAAGCATCCATCTCCAATAATCTCAAACATTTGTCTGCCATTTTGGGTCCAAGTCTTGAGATTAGATGAATTGAGTGATGAGCCTGATTTTGAATCAACGATGCCTGGATTATTGGAACAAGCTGCAAATAGACTGCTTAATTATTCTGATTATGATCCAAATGATCCCATAATGGCCTATATCGAATACGAATTCGATAATTCAACAGACAAATCTTCGTTCTTGACTTCGTTCAAAAAAGCAAATGACGATATATTGAGAATCATCATCTGTAAAAAGCCAAAGGATGGTTTGGAATGGTTAGCAAATAGATTAAATGCATTTTATTCCTCTCAAATGGGCCAAGAGTCGATATCCTCAACAACTTTGATTTATAAGGGGGAAAATTCCCAGACGTATCATTTGTCATATGCCCAATTTGTCATCATTGAAGCTTGTGTTCGGGGTATCTCCAGATGGATCATCTGGTATAAGGAACCAGATGCTGCAGAAAAGAAAAAATTCTTAATAAGTCAGCTGGATTCCCTTTGCCAAACCCTAATGCAATTGAAATTCCAAGACCCAAATTTGCAAAGAAAGAAAATCCAAACCCTGGTTCAATTTTCCCCATTGCTAAAGGACGTGAATGATACAATGTTCAAAGTCTTGGAAATTGTCATTGAGGCTTGCATCTGTCCATACCCAGATAATGCAACTGATGAACAATTGGAGAATATTAGAGATCTGAGAGCATGTTCCGGTACAGAATTGAATAGAATGGCATACCTGATTCCAGATTCACTCAAAAATATTCTTCCTCAATTGGAGACGGTCATAAATGATCTCATTTCAAGCGGTAAAGTTTCACCACATGAATTAGTGGGGTTCAAATCATTCTTATTGGTTGTCTCTCAAAGATCCAACATTGATTCAAAGAGGGAACGTTTTGAAAGAATAGTTGATCCAGAATTAGAAGCTTGGAATAGGGAAGAAACAATAAAAGCTTTATCTGATCTTCATTGGTTCATGGAAAGAATCGGTATCATAAAAATTAGAGATTATTTTATGAATAGAAATATCACAGCTCAAACCGATCTCTTATCGGCACCAATGGATGAAGAGGGTAGAAGATTGAAGATGGAATTGAAGGATCAATGGACTTTAGCCTTTCCTGTAAGAGCAACTCGTGTTTTGATCCAATATTCAATTGAGAAATTGCCTCACGATTCTGAAACCTATAAATACTTATTAGAATTGTGGAAACCAAGAGTTAAAAAGATCTTGGAATACGTTTTGAGATTGCTCTACCAGATTCAAGCTTATCACAACCCAGCGAATTGGAAGGATCTACCATTAGAAGTTCAAACCTTTGTTCAATATTCAACTCAAGAGAGATTTTGGCAGGAAGGTATTTCAATTCAATCAAAAGAGACGTTCCAGGAGGAAAACGTGAAGGCGATGCACACACTACGTGATTTTGCAGACTCTTTGGGCCACATAATCAGATACACAAGAGAATATGGTTATATGGTGCTTCAGTCATTCACAGATTTGGAGGAGACTTTGTATGAAATCCCAAATGCGGCAACAACCCTATGGAAGGCATTAACCGATGAGAGGGCAGGTATCACTCTACATTCATGGAGACACATGATAACAACTGTTGTCAGACCGATTATAAAGAACTGTCCCCTTAAATGCATTGAAGGTTGGATGCCGGAATTTTTGCCATTGATGTTGACTACTCTTGACGAAGTCTTATTAGATAAATGGAGCACCGTGGTCATCCAGAGTGAGTCTCAGGTTGATTCTGATGAGCAATTATCAAAGGAAATGCTAGAAGAACACATGTTGAGACAGCTAACACAAGTGATAGTTCGAATGCTAATAGATCTGGTTGGACAGGGGGTCCCGGCAAGTTTGAATTCTAACCAGCTATTCATGAGGAGATTGATTGTCACTTCACCTCAAGGGCTATGGGTTCCTCTTTTGAGATTGATGACCCATATTATGGAATTTAGAGACACTAGGTGCACATTCAACGTAATTCTTATTTTGAGACACCTGTCAACAGATATGATCAATTCTGGAAATCCTGAAATTGATGAGTACATCATCAAGGGTGTTTTCCAAGTGCTCATTAACCTCCTCAACGATAAGTTCTATACAGAGGCACATTCCGAGGCAGCATATACTCTCACGTTACTGTACGTGGGTGAGCGTGTCAAGGGGGAGATGCCATTATTAATGCTGCAAAATGCCCTTGGATTGACGTTGGATGAAATGAGGGAGTTTGAGTTAGATCTGTCAACTTGCACCAAATCCAAGGATAAGAGAAACCTATTCCTAAGGTTGATAAAGTCTGCAACGAAAATGAACACTCAGGAGGAAGCGGATCAGTATGGTAAGGCTCGGGATAAATTACTACAGAATGCCGTTAGAAGAATCAAAAAGAAGGATGAAACCGATGGGTTAGAAGGCGGTATAATGGGGCTATTTGGTGATAACTGATCCAAACCCAGTGGGTAGTGTGGTGGTGATGCATTAACATTTACTTCCATTACTAAACTTAATAAAGAAATAAAATAAGCATGAATATTCATTTAAATTTTAAACCTTTAAAGTCGGATATGATCTTGTACTTCACGTAATTTGTGCCGTTCACCCTAAGTATCAGCGTGTATTCAGTGTTAGTTTGTAATAGGTATTTTCTGAATCGCCTCCCCCGCTCGTATCTTCCTGTTAAACCAACAAATCCTCTCTCATCTCGGACATCGAGACAGACAGAGGAGAAATCCTCCAATAAGACGCCTATTGAAATGTCAACGTATTCCAATCCATCTGATGGCACCGAGAATTGTTTTTCGATGCCAGCTTCGTTATTTATCCAACCAACTTGAACGGTCAATGGATCTACGAAAACCCTGTCCAAGACCACAGGTGCTTTAGAAAATGTGTGAAGAGTGTATAGTGGCGGTGGATGAAGCGTAGTCAACTCTAAACCCAATTGGACAAATTGATTCTCGGCTTCTACTTTTAAAAGAGTAAACCTCAAAATGTTTTCCGACTGAGAAACAAGCAGCTCCTTTTCCCAAAGTATACCCTTATGAGACTTATTTGTTTTGTATAATCGTGCTCTTTCGCTGCATTGGAAAGACTCCGTACTCCGTGATAAATGTCTCTCCAATAAAATATAGTATTCCTGGGGGGTGGAAGACTTCAATGAGAACTCAATCCAAGTGGAGTAAGGAATGGTGAATGTTTCCTTTTGGTGAAGATCAGGCGGCTTAGTATTGATTGATAAAATGTTGAAATGGATCAAATCGGGTATCGTGAATTGAACCACCTGTATACCATCAAATACGTCGAAATGAAATGCTCCTGAAATTTTCTGTATATTTATGACTGGATAATCATGGTTTGGGATCACCTTATACGAGGTTCCCGACGATAGCTTGATTCTCTTGACTTCGTAGAAATTCGATGTGCCAAAGCCGATAATGCATTCTCCACGAGACCATTGTTTGTAGATATCTTCCCACTCGCGTGTACTTAAGTTCATCGCCCTAGGTTGAGGGATGAACCCACATAGCTCCATTCCGACTTCGGTGAAATCTGCTCCTTTAAAAGTAGCCATAATGCTTGCAGTTTCCACGTCAATTGGAGCATCTTCGTGATAATATCCCAGTAAACAGAAGTATGCCTTCTCCACCAGCTTTCCAAACGAAGAATCGCACATGTTAACATCCAAGACCTTGGGTGTGAAGACCACCTTTGGTGATCCATTTATTTGGAAAACGCAGCATATTCGTTCGGTTGATTCCATCAGCTTGAACCTACCTTGCACACTATTGGCACCAAAGAAAAAAGCGTTCAGGACTGCTATCAGCGAGCAGTCCGGCAACTTTCCCTGTTGAATCAGCTTCAATGGCAGACCAACTTCTTTAAAATCATCTGTCGGCAACGGCAACGGCAACCCATCAATCCAGGTGGTACATTCAAATTCCCTTATTCGACAAGATAGCTCGTTTATCTTCATGGCCCTCGAGAGCTTAAAGCTGTCACCCTCAGGTGGTGTAATTGATAGCACCATTTGAATCAAATTCGCCAATTGAGGAGATTTATCATTCCTTCTAAGTCGAATCAATTTCTCGAGTAAGTGGCGAATCGTCGCATGCGCTTCCTCTCTATCCTCTTTAATTGCTAGCCTGTGAACAAGCCTGTGAAACTGCCAGCTGAGGACATTCGATTCATTTGGCATAAGAAACCAAGGATTATGGATTACGTAATGCACGCTTAGAGAAGAAGAAACCCATTATACACGATTAAACCTCCCCATAACCAAATAGCCACCTGTTCACCTGCAAGCCGTTCTTTAGGAACCCCCCATCCTCGCTTTGAACGACCAGTTTTGACCCATCTCTCAATTTTTTTGATCTTGGATCGCCATTATCGATCTCTGTTCCGTCCAAACTCTTCAATCCCTCTCCAATGCTCAAACCTTCAATGACACTGACGTCAGCTAGATTGACAGCAGTTATTGGATCATGTTTTCCTTTAATTATGCTAAGAACTTCGCTCTCAGGAGCAGTCAATAACTGTCTGACCAATTCTCCTCTGTAGGGTATGACACCAATGATGGCACCGTCAAGCTCTTCTTCATTACCGTTCTCAGCCAAGGCTCTCACCGCACTTTGAGAGTTGTCGTATGTAATTTTCACCCATGATGGGCCCATGAATATCGGGTACGATGTGGTGTTACCATTCCTGAATCCCTTATTGATTCTGCTGATTATTGAAAAATCCTCTAATATGCGTCCAAACTTGGCAAAATGCTTCATGATGATCCCAAAGTTGGAATTTGCAAACCCATAGACCAAAACTGAAAACTCTTGTCTCTCCTTATGACTGCTGGTGATATTTTGATTCTTGATATTATTTGTCACATTCAAAGCTGATTTATTGAACGATGACTCTTTGGACCAGGGAACATCCAAAAATTGACCTTCAACATCCTGATGTCTATGCTGGATCAAGCTCCTATCCTTATTGAAAGTATTATTGAACGTTTCCGGCTTTGAAACCAACTTACCAACCAAAGTTTCTGAATCAACATCACCGTTCAAGGTCTGACTGTACTTTTGACTTTGAGGATCAAATAGAGACCTCGTGGGTGGCTTGTCCGCTAAATGGAATTGGCTGAAATCGTGTGTTGTTGTTTCCTGTTTACTTGATGAAAAGGGTAAACCGGACCCAGGTCCATTTTTATCATCATCCAAAGCCTCATCTAGCTTTTTGGGTAACCTCTTCTGTAAACTACGTGGGATATTATGTTCATATGCGGTCCTTTGACTCAATATACCCGTCTCCATCACCATATAAGAGAATAAAGAGAGAGGATTTTGACTCTACTGTAGATTCTTAAAAAACATTTTTTTGCATTTTGATCACAGAGTAATCGTCGGGTATTCGCTTCCACGATCCTTGTCGGGTACTCGGGTACCACGTGGTACCCGCGTTACCCGATCTCCAATATCCGATATTCGCTAAGGTGGCTTCGCTTCGTCGGGTGCCACACGGTATCCGACACCCAGCATCCGACACCCGACATTTTCTTCCGATGAAAAAAAAAAATCCAAATTCCCCTTTTTAGTGAAGTCAATGTATTGTAATGCCAAGTTGGTGAAATGACTCCAAACTTTGATACGCTACTGCTCATGTCTGAGACAACAACAGACGTTTCTGACTTCCCAAATATGAAAGAACCGTTAAATACCACGCTTTCAAAACAGTTGGAAACAGAAACACTGATTCAATCGGTATACGATGATATAATGGAGAAGGGTTCCCAAAGTTACCCCCATTTAGAACGTCGAGATCACATATTTTACGTCCACAATTACCTTAATGAACCCTTAGGTAAAGGGTTTACGAAAATGATGACAAATATCCCCTGGATGGCATATTGGTTATCCAATGCTTGCATCAGCTTACAATCGGGTTTGATGCCAAACGAAGCCGAAGGATTGAATCGTAGAATTATGGATTGTTTCACAGATGATATATTTGGTAAAGGTTCGGGGTTTTCCGGTGGTAAGGATCAATTGCCCCACGTAGCTAGTTCTTACGCTGCAGTTTTAACCCTGGCAAATACCTTTAATGAGGATACTTTGAGTAAACTCAATAGAAGCGGGATAAAGCGTTGGTTACACAGCTTAAAACAAGAAGATGGATCTTTTGTTATGCACACTGGTGGGGAAGGTGATTGTAGAGCTGTCTATTGTGCTTTGGTTGTGTCGAAATTATTGAACATCTTAGATGATGAACTGCTCAAAGGTTGTGGCGAATGGTTAAAATCTTGTCAATCCTTCGAGGGAGGCTTTTCGGGAGAACCCGGAGGTGAGGCTCATGGCGGGTACACTTATTGTGCTCTTGCTGCTTTGGTGATAATTTACGGTATCAAGGGAGTATCGAATGGTGAAAGTGGAATAAATCTTCCCAAGCTAATTCATTGGTGTGTTCAACGTCAATATGCTTTAGAAGGGGGTTTTTCAGGAAGGACTAATAAATTAGTCGATGCATGTTATTCTCATTGGGTTGGTAACTCATTGACAATTCTGGAAATGGTAATCAATCATCAAGAGGCTCATGATGTTTCAGAATTCACGGAATTGTTCAATAGAAAGAGGATGATGGCATACTTGATTTGCTGTTGTCAAGATTCCGATGGTGGTATGAGGGATAAACCTGAAATGTATCCTGATTTTTATCACACCTGCTATTCACTTGCTGGTCTCAGCGCATGTCAATACATCCATTTGCTCAAAGAAGAAGAGGTTCATGATTTTGGATTTGATTTTAAAACCTTGAAAATTGAGGACGGTGAAGTGATTGATCAAGATCCTATTAATTTCGTGAATTGCATTGACCCAATCTTTTCCATACCCCTGGGGTCAGCAAAGAGATTGAAGAACTTCTATCAACAACTTCCAATGAAATAAGATTTAAATATACTCTTTTTAAACTTTTAAACACCCTTAATTAATATATCTATAAACCCAACACCTTCATTCTTGAAGGAGTTTCTGATATTTTTATTTTTAAACCCCTGGATTTCCATTATTAATGATTTTCAAACCCACCATTGCCCAGGTTGAACCCATTGAATCCGTTACCGTTCAAATTTAACCCCCCTATTCTTGATGCCAGATCATAATCCAAGCCGTTCAAAGTTGGTGTTGTTGGTAAACTGATGTTACCTAAAAATAGGTGGTTATTCCGACTAACCCCATAAATATCGGACGTACTAGCTGAAAAGTTGCCTAAACTGTTTTGTTGATACTGTTGTTGCTGTGGCTGTTGCTGTTGTGACTGTTGTTGGTGCTGCTGGTGATGGTGTTGATGTTGATGTTGATGTTGATGTTGATGACTCTTGAACTGGTTCGGTGGTAGCGAATTGGACCTGGAAGAGTATTCAAATTGGTTATGGTGGGGGTGGCCATTCAAAATGGCACTTTGAACCCTTGGTGCCCCACATTTCAAACAGCTGACATTTTTTGCAAAGTTATGATATGAACACGTGCTATTGATACATTTCCAATCCCCTGCACGGAAGGGCACGGTGGAATTGGATCTACTGTTATTACCATTGGTTGATGATCCACTGTTCATTTTTGTCAAATTAGGAGGAGTATTGTGATGATCATTATGATGGTGAAAATTTGAATTAACATTAAATGTCTGCTGTTGGGTATTATCATCATAAACAGTTCCTTGAACTGCAGCTGCACTTGCAGCTGGGAATGAACACCTAAAACAAGCGATTCTCCTTTGGAAATTAGAAAACCCGCAGGATGGACAAGTCCAATCACCGGGCCTTGGTTTATTCTTCGATGATGGGAAGGGACCAAGAATATCCTGAGCCCTGTCCAAAATGTTGACAGATGATGGTTGGATTTCTACTCTCGTGCCTTGTAATTGTTTTCCATTCATTGTGAGACCATTAATTGCGTCCTCATGGGATGCGAAGATGGCAAAACCCGAACAAAAAGACTGTGTTGGTGATGTGGGTGGTGTAGGTGGAGATAAAGATGATGGAGATCCCTGAATTGCATTAGAATGTTGATATGGCATTTTAATTGACCAAAAGGCTATTGGTCTACAATTGAATTGGGTGAACCACGATTCCAACTCTGATTGAGTTGTGTCTTGAGGTAAGCTTGTCATGTAGAGCACTCTTGATTTCTCAAGAAAGAAATGAGATAGATCTAGGTTTAAATCATGGGGGGTTTGAAATATGCTCTCAACTTTCAAAGCTTGCAAGTTTTTAATGATTTGAATCATTTTTTCCATGTCCGATCCTGTCGTCTCATTATCCAACATAGATTCCAAAGTTATTGATGAGATTGGGGTCAATGACATTTCCATATCTTTAGATTTCAAATATTCCCTTTTCAAATCAAAGTATCTTGGGTATTCCAAATATTGTGGTAATTGAACCCCCAAATATCTACTTAAATTGATCAAATCCACTCTCAAAAACTTTGAATCATCAGTAATAAAGATGAATTTCTTATTCTTTTCAATGATTAAAGTGGTGATATCTGACACAATTGAGTCGACGAATTCCTTCAAATCTTTTTCTGGGGCATTTTCAACTTCCTTCAAACAATCTTTCAACAATTTTCCACTTGTCTTCTCCATCAAACAGTATTGAATTGACTTCAATTTATCTCCAACGGCCGAAGTAACATCCTTAGGGTCTGTTTCTTGATCATTATGTCTTTTCTCCATTTCAAATTTTATCAAGACATAGATTGTAATTTCACCTTGAGGTTCCATTTGATCTTTATTCTCCAAGGTTCCCCCCGTCTCCATTGAAGAAATTGTTTGCAAAAAGAGGTTAACCATTGGACCGTTGAAAAAAATTTTCCCCAAGAACGAAATCAACTGGTCACGCTTATGTCAGCAAGCAATTCACGTTCCAAAAAGGTGATCTGAAAAGTTTTAAGTGGATTTGGGTAGCAGGTCAAGTGTCATATGGTTGTTAATATGTTTCTGATTGTCTAGGGCTTTTTTTGCATGTAGATAGCGTGTCTTTTGTGGGGATAAAATATGACATGAGCTGGCGAAGTTACTGCGAAACCTAGTGGGAAATCTAGTGGGAAACCTAGTGAGAAACCTAGTGGGGACAAAATGCTACTGAGGAATCCAGTGGGGTGAAGAAGTTAGTGTGAAGTGCAGTAAAGATGTGTTCTGTTCCCGGGTGGAATTGACATTGTATACCGATATATGAAATTAGGTGAAAACACCAGTGTAACATCCCCCATTTTTATTCGAACTACTTGTATTACAACTGTGGATGTCCAACCTTCTCTTCCTTTCAACTACTTCTCGATTAATCTAGGCAAAAGAGTGGTTACTGGGAAAATTACTTCGCGTGGGTCATACAGGCTTTTTTACTCAGGTCAAACTCAAGTCTCTCATCTACAGCACCACTACGGGGTCTGTCACTGTTTAGGTTCCAAATCTAATTGGTGATTCTTAAATTATGCCCTATAGTTTCATCACTATAACCAGTAATTGGGCTTCAACATCAACCAAATGTTGTATAACCACAGTTATAATGACTGTAAACTAACATGACAACCTCACAGGCCACGATACAACCCTTGTATCCGTTTTAGGCTTCTTTTGAGCCTCCGAATAGAGTAAACATAACATGCGCACAACTCAAGCTGAAAAATATTACTGGGAAACCCACCCCGTATATTCACTCCCATTACTTCTCCTTCTGGAAATTTCCCCCACTAGTCTCTCCTCGGAAACCATGTTAAAAAGAGCACTCCGTATTGGTTATATTCCAGAGCATTTCTCCACCCCGCTTGCCTTTGCCCACCAGAAGGGATTCTTCAAGACCAGGGGTCTTCCCGAGTACGAATTGGTGCCATATCCGTCGGGTTCAGGCCACCTTATTTCCGCGTTGAAGGCCGGTGAGGTGGAAATTGTTATTGGGTTGACGGAGGCGTTTGTGAGAGGGTTGGCAAACGGCGACAAGGATTATAACATTGTTGGTGAGTATGTCAAGTCACCTCTTTGCTGGTCCATCTCAACAGGCGCAAACAGAACCGATTTGAACACCATTGAAGATTTGAAGAAGTTGGAGAACCCAAAGGTTGGTGTTTCCAGAATCGGGTCCGGATCCTATGTCATGTCCTTTGTTTTGGCTCTTCAGAACGAATTCAAGTCGAAATTGGGCTTTGAAGTTTTGGATAACTTCAAGAATCTCAGACAATCGGTCAACGATAAATCCACCGATATCTTCATGTGGGAATATTTCACCACAAAGCCTTACTACGACACAAAGGAAATCAAGCCAATCGGGGAAATTTACACTCCTTGGTCCTCCTGGGTTGTTGCCGCTCATGAATCTCTTGATAAATCCACCATTGACTCATTCATCTCCGGTCTTCAAGAAGGGGTCACTTACTACAAATCCCACCACGATGAAGCAATTCAATACATCTTAACCAACTTGGACTACAATGACCGCTCCGATTTAGAGATCTGGGCAACCAGGGTGGAATTCAGCGACAGCATTGCAAACGTTGACTTTGACAAAAATGTGCTGAGCACTTTGAAGACTTTAGATGTGGCTGGTGTCATCACGGGCACCGGCGATGTGGCGCACAAGTTACGTAACCATGTTTTATAGTGAGAGCCTAAATTGACATGTGAAATTTCACCACTGGTATTTCCCTTCTCTTTCTCTACAAATGGCCGACAGTTTGGATTTTGACACGGCCTACAAGTTGTTGATGGGGGATCCTCAGGGTCCCTCTCAGCCTTCCACTCCGCTAACAAATTTTGCCCAGTTGGCCACTTTGGGAGACCAAATCACTACTCCACAAAGGTACCATTTTGATGACAAGGAGGCGCCTATAGGGTCTGAGGCAGGACCGATCTCGTTGGGATTAAGTCCATTGGGGGCTACGCTGTCAGTTCCCACGTTTAACACGCCCGACTTTCTATTTCATTCACCCAATAGCCAGCAGATGATGGATTTGAATCACTTTAATGAAATGGGTAACAATATAACCGGATTGACACCACCTGTATTTCATAGTCCCGGAGTAGGATTCCAATTGCCTACAATGGATCTTCTCAGTAATACGGAAGCAAATGCCATTGAGACTTTTCTAGATAATATCGTTAAGAAGAGAACACGAGCAGAGTTAGAAGAGCAGGAAGATAATAACCAGCATGAGAATAAATATGAGGATAATGAGAGAGATGAAGATGAGGACAGAGTGGCGGAAAATATTTTTCAAGAGGCAATCTCACTAGAAACAAGAGAACCCCCAATAGTGGGATTGGGGGTCCATTCGACAGATCCAAAGCCAAAGAAGAAATTTTCGTTTGATAAGGAACAACGAAAGAAAAACCACCTGGAGTCGGAACAGAGGCGAAGAAACTTAATCAAGGAGTCTTTTGACGCCTTAATAACAATATTGGGAACCTCTCATTTAGATTTCGCCCAGATGGAGCTGGAGGAACAGCAAAAAGTAGATATCTTGAAAGATGCTGAGCAAGGAAAGAAGAAACGCCGTAGAGCAAAGAGGACAAGGGTTAAGATGTCGAAGTCGACGGTGTTGACGCGGGCCATTTGGGAGATTCAGGCCCTGCAAGAGCACAACACTCGATTGGAGATGATGTCAAATTGATATCCGGTTTAGCTAGATCTGTGTATTACGTAATTCCCCTCAAATGATGATTGTTTGGTTTTAAACTGAGAATGATCGGCTTAAATACGGGGCCCCTCGAAGACGAAGACAGTGGCAATGAGTGGAATTATAAGAAGTATGATTCTGAGACGGTAGAATTCCCACAATTGGATTTAGAAAGTGACTCAGAAGCGGGTTCCGAGGGTTCGCCCTCGATGGTGTCAACAGAGAGGTTTTATGATATATTAGAAGGAGCCAAGCTAATGGATGGCCCAAAACTGAGCTTTAGAAACAGATCAGGAGTCCCAAAACCACGGTTAAACAAGGAGGACATGGTGGGGTCGTCAACACCAGTCACAAATTCACCAAAACAGAACAAAACAAAAGAAACATCCTCAAATCAGCAGGAGCTTTTGCAGCAACAACATGAACAGATACTTCTGCTTGAGTCTCGGATTGATGATAAAGACAAGTTGATCGATCAGTTGAGGACAGAAAATGCAAGATTGATGCAAGTGAATGATTTGAAAATAGAAGAACTTAACAACCAAAAGGTCCTCAACAGGGAGATCAAAGATAAATTAGAAATTATTGAGCACAATCATAAGAATTGCGTACATGAAAAAGAAGATTGGGGGGAGCAGATGCAAGGACTACAAGACAAATTAAGGGAGAAGACAATCCAGGCAGAAAAAGATCATGATTTGACTAAAGAGTTGAAATTGCAAGTAGCAAAGTTTGAAGAGGATAATAGCATGTTGGAGCTGGAAATTGGTAAGCTCAAAGTCCAAGCGAATGAACGAAAGGCATTGTTAATAGAACGGGATTCCCTATTAGATAAACTCGATTCTGTTGCTAAAGAGCGGTTGGAATGGCTGGAAAAGTACGAAACTCTTACTAAAGAAGTTGAATCTAGACCTCCACAACCAGTTTATCTTACTCGGCCGCTTACAAAGATACAATTGGGATCAAAATATGACAAGTTGATGCTGAGCAAAGTTGATACCCTGAACCCAATTGAAGCTCATAATGTGATAAAGAACATACTCTATTCATTGAATACACCGTTGGATGGTTTGAGAGATTATATTGTTTTCATAAGGGATGATATCCTTGAATTCTTCAGAAAAGTCCATAAAATCATCCACCAATCGAATACGCTGGACCAATTGGAAATAAATGATCGAGAAAAGCTGAAGCTATGTATGGATATCCTGACGGAGGATATAACTTCTATTCAGAAAATTTGCTAACTAAATGTAGACTACTAATAATATAATAAATGCTTGCTTCATTCAAACTATAAAAACTCCAAAATATCATATCATAAAAATTCAGGCCAAGGATTCGATATCAATTGGCGCTCCTTCGGTGGTAATGTATGGGTAAAGGATATCGGTCAAGAATTCAGCAACTGGCTTCTTACCTTGTAATTCATCCTTCAAAGCTTGGGCAGCAATTGCAAACTTGTTACCCTCCTTAGTGGCCAATTGGGCAACCTCCTTATCGATCAAGTCGCTGACGTAGTCGGCAGTGATGGTGACACCGGTGTCATCCATCTTGACTTGGTGCTTACACCAAGACCACAATTGCAATCTGGAAACTTCGGCAGTGGCGGCATCCTCCATCAAGTGGTTGATTGGAACACATCCCAGGCCTCTCAACCAGGATTCCATGTAATTCAAACCGATGAAGATATTGGCGTTCAAACCCTTCATCGTGATTTGACCGCCCTCGATATTAGTGTCCACTAGATCGGATTCACTCACGTGAGTGTCGGGCTTTTGAGCGAACAATTGGTTTGGAGTTGGCATGTGTTCTTCAAAGACACCAATTGCAGTATCCAACAAACCAGGGTGGGCAATCCATGTACCATCATGACCAGCCAACACTTCTCTCAATTTATCCTTTCTAACTGCTTCCAATGCAACATTGTTGGCCTCTTCGTCACCCTTAATTGGGATGAAGGCAGCCATACCACCCATAGCGTGGACACCTCTCTTGTGACAGGTCTTAATCAATTGTTTGACGTAGTTAGTCATGAATGGAACAGTCATTGTGACTTGTTGTCTATCAGGCAAGATGTGTTCCTTCTTGTTTCTCAATCTTTTGATGGTTGAGAACATGTAATCCCATCTACCACAGTTCAAACCTGAGGAATGTTCTCTCAAAGCGTAAAGAACTTCATCCAATTGGTAAGAAATTGGCAAGGTTTCAATCAAAACGGTGGCCTTGATGGTACCTCTTCGGATTTCCAAACAATCTTGGGCGACACAGAAGATATCGTTCCACAATTGAGCTTCTTGCCAATGTTCCATCTTTGGCAAGTAAAAGAATGGACCCAAGCCTTGGGAAATCAAGTACTTGGCATTGTGGAAAAAGAAGAGACCAAAATCCAACATGGAAGCGGAGATTGGTTCACCATCAACGGTGATGTGTCTGTCCACCATGTGCCAACCTCTTGGTCTGACAATCATCACAGGAACTCTTCTGCCTTCTCTGTTAATCTTGTATCTCTTACCGGTTTGTTCGTTTGTGAAATCAATCTTATCTCTGATAGCATCATAAAGATTCACTTGACCGTAAATCATGTTCGACCAAGTTGGAGCACATGAATCTTCAAAATCGGTCATGTAAGTGTGGACGTTAGTGTTGAAAGCATTGATGATCATTTTGGCATCTGGTGGACCCGTGATTTCCACCTTTCTACTCGTCAACTTTGGATGGGTTGGCAAACATCTCCAATTTGGATCATTTCTGATGTATTCCGTCTCCTTCAAAAAGGAGAGAGATCCACCTTGGTCCAAATGAGCTTGAACTTTTTGTCTGTTCTCTAACAACGTCTTTCTTCTCTCATTGAATTGTCTGTGAAGTAAAACAACAAACTTAAGAGCTTCCTTTGTAAGGATGTCTCTTGGTGTAGCTGTGGATAAAAGAGGCTTGTCACTGATTTCTCCAAGAATTTCAACTCCTTTAAAGCTGGTGGTGTATAATTGAGCTGGTCCGGCCATTGTGTAATGAGCAATGGATCCCTTAATCAAGATGGGGGAATCATCCGGGTTTTTATAGAGACACCGATCTCGGCTCAGCGGCGTCACGTGACTCGGAGGGGCCCGAAAAATCCCACTTTGGCCATCGCGGGATGCAAATAAAACTCCTCCTCTCCGAAAATCGTGACTTCTCTGCGTCGATCGACGCAGATCTTGTTACGTAATGATACATAAAATACAGATTAAAGATCTTGCTCAGCATAGGATTTGACACGACTGAATATGAAGTCCCTCTCGTTTGTTCTGTTGAGAGAGTTTTCTTCTCCGGATTCAATGTCCATGTAATCCATGTCAAGCCATTGTAATTTGTTATGTTTATGCCATCTGCCACTGTTCACTATTTGGAATTTATCCTTGAATATATAACCTTCAACAGAGCCAGGACATTGTGTTTCGACCAAACCTTGCAACGTCATTGTGTATTTTCCCTTGAATATTTGAAGCCATTTATCAGCAATTGAATTCTTCTCGGGAATGGCCTCCAATTCTTCCTTTAAACAAGACAATTTGAACCCCAGTCTCATATGTTTAACCACCTTATCGGGTTCCAAGATTGAGGCTAATTTTAAACATGTTCCATTTGGATAAAACCTATAATATCGATAATATGTGATCATTCTAAAAGGCAGATTCCATGAATTTGAATTCTCTGATCGTTCACCTTCCCTCATGTAAGTAACCTTGGAGATATAAATGCCTCTGAATTTCAGAAATGGTCTCTCATTCAACATCTTGAAATATTGGAAACCCCATTGAGATTTGATCAATTGTTTAAATTTATGTGAATCGTCATCCCTATAATGTTGTCTTGAATAGATCAACGCAGATAAATATCTCCATATATGATTTGTTTTAAAGGCCACATATGCAAACCTCTTACAAGTCAACCCCATTGCGACCCAAGATGGAGTGTCCACCACAATCAAATTGGTCATGATCTGTTCCAAAATTTCATTCGGTAATAGTCCAACTGGTGCGCCAACAGTCTCGTCCTCGGGTAATATCTCGCTGGTACTGAAGGATTCCAAGAGTTTGTGGACATGGATTTTACTCAAATCCAGTTTTCTGTCCACTTTGACAAGTTTGGTTGAATTTGAGGCTCCAAAGTGTCTCTCTCTATAAAGCTGGTCCACTTTTTCATTCAATTTGAACGCTTTACGATAGAAGTCTGCCGCATCGTTCAATTGACCAATGCCCTCCTTTAATGATGCAACTTCAAAATAATCCAATGCAATTTGGTCCCTGGTTTTGGTGGGATGGTTGTCAATGTCATGTATTGTGAATCCCCGAAGTTCCTCTTCCAGCACCTCCAAATCAACCATCATTGGTAAGAGAGAAGAAGGCTCATTGGTAAGAGAGAAGAAGGATAACGGAATTCACAAATAATGTGTGGCGCAGAAGTGGCGCAGTTAAACATAGACATAACTTGCTCAGCATCTACACCGTTCAAATTTTAAGAGTGGGGAATACGTGGTTGCTCTTGATGATGGGGGGGTCTTTCTCACTTTCTTCCAACTTGCGGAAATGACGAATCGCATGTTAATGCTCATTTTAATGGCAAAATGTGATACGGAACACATTTGAAACAAGAGATGTACTCAGGACTAAATCACCATTTATGACCTATATGAATCAATTGTAAAATATGTTCCCCTTTAATAATGTGATCAATTGCCAATTATTGGAAATTTTGTGAAGTATCCTAATACCAATATTGTCAATGACGCCTATCACAAAAAGTTTGCAGGATGAAGTAAGAGATATCAAATTGCAAATCGATCGCATATGTACCTTGCATGATGTTCTCTTCTACGGTGAATTCAGTAACCGAAACAGAAATACAAAAATTGTCTTGGTCAATAACGAAAGTTCATCTGGTGTCACTTTTGCAAACAATGGTAGATCTGAAGATGAACCCAATTCAACCAGGCAATCATCAGTGTCATCATCAGCAACAAAAAGTGTATCCTCTGAAACTGGAGAAGACTTCAAAATGATAAGCATTAACCCCAAAGACTCCTTACAAGTGAATAATTATCTTTACAATTGTTTTGAAGAAATGCAGCAGATTCCATGCAAGAGCTTAGCCAAGCTCTGGATCAAGATTGTTGAACCAAGAAAGCAATCCACTTATCCTTACAAAAAGGAAGACTCTTCAAAGCCATATTGGTGGCCTGCAAATGCCAGACACAAGGAGCCTGATCATTTGAAAAAGGACGAAAGAATCCGTTTGCTTATTAGTCTGCTTAAAGTTTTCAAAAATAGGGAGGCAGAACTAATCCATGGGGCATCTACGCTAAACGATTTTGCTCCAAAAAATAGAAGTACCAACACTGGAGAGGAATTTGGCTCCAGAAAGCTCGCCATATTGAAAGATATGTTCAGAGTAATCAAAAACTCGATCGAATTCAACAGATCCACAATTACCGTCATAAAACCCGGTAAGAAGTATTCATCACATATTTATCAGCGTGTTATAAATAAGAACAAAACCGCGGCAGTTGTGGACGCTGACCAAACTGTTAGAGATGAAATCAAAATATCTGAGATCCTATCAAATGCCAATTCAGATTTGAAGACTTCGACGCCGAATTCCAAAATGGGATGTTTCCCCGATTTGCTTGGTCACCAACCAGTAGAAGAATTGCATCAAAACAAAAATGCGAGCTACCCACCTCAAGAGTTGAATCCATTCACCATTCAAAGTAACTTTTCACAATTTCATCTATCACCATATAAGACACCAACAAGATGTGGACTGAACATCGATCCCAAATATTTGTCAAAATCGGATCTAAACAATGAACCAAAGTCCTCTCCACCAGCAGGGTTCGAAAAAATCTCATCTCCTTTTCGAGGATTCTCCTCCAACAATACCCCATTGAGCGTGCTGAGCTCTTCTCAGATGAACATCATGGCCACCCCAATGGTTAGAAAATTGATTGATTTCCATAACTGTAATGGCAATAACACAGATGAAACTATTTTGCATGAAAGTGAATGATATACCGGTTTTCCGCTTTCTGTTTATTTCTTGATATCCAAAAATATATGCTATTCTTTGATCCTTCCTTGTTCCTTCGTTTAACCATGTAATTAATCCTTCTTTTAAAAGCCAAGGTCCACCCTTCTGATAACACGAATTGCACAGTTTAACTTTAAAAATCTCCACATTATAAATATATCAAATGGAGCTCTCTCCGTTGATGGAAACAACCCTTCTATATCTTGGGCCTCTCAGCAAGTACATCATTCTACTCTTATTTTTCACAGCCAGCACCATCAATCCGATTGCAAAAAGAATCAATGGGAAAAAGGCCATACCCGTGGCACCTTGCATTGGCTCTTCGGTCGGCTGCGCAGGAGGTTTTGATGGATCCTTCGTTGGAACATCGCCGTCTTCCTGTTCTTCCTTATCCGCTGGGACATCTCCAGCAGCTGGGGCCGTCAAATCGTCAGGATCCTCACCAATTTCCTTCTTTGGTGGTTCTTCATCAAGTGCAAGATCTTCAGGAGCTCTCACTGATTTCACGTGAGATTTGAGGATCACCACGTCCTCGAATGGTTTGGAGTTTTTGTCCGTTTCAACCTTACCAATTGCCTTAACAACATCCATACCTTTTATCACCTGACCAAACACCACGTGCTTGCCATCCAAGTGAGGTTGGGGAGTCAAACAGATAAAGAATTGGGAACCGCCCGTATTGGGTCCTGCGTTTGCAACGGAAACCCTCCCAACCTTATCGTGCTTCACTTGAAAGTTCTCATCTTTCAAGCCAGCACCGTAAATGGATTTACCCACCTTGGGATCAATGATCCCTGCTTGAATGACAAAGGTATCAATAACTCTGTGAAAGATCGTGCCCTCCTCTTCATAAACAGGCGCCAACTGTGCAAAGTTATTCGCCGTGATAGGCACCACATCACCAAATAGACCGATTTCAAAGGATCCCAAGGTTGTCTCCATGTAGATGACGTCGGTTACGAGTGGGTCCGCTTCTACCTTCTCCACAGCAATAGCCGGCACAAGAAGTCCACCGAGTAGGGTTAAGACCGGGGCAAGTATCTTCATCTGTAAAAGAACAGGTGTAGAAAAAGCGGAATAATTATCAATAACCCATTTTGAATTTACTTGCTAAAAATAATGTGTGGTGGTATGTTAGCCGCATCCAGCAACCGCTGCTGTTCCATCATCAAACCGGCTCGCTAGTTACCACAGTAAAATAAAAAAAATAAAGCATATAGTGCCAATGTGATGAGTCAATTTAATCCAATTTATTTCTCCTTCCAGGAGGCCTTCTCTGCGTCTGTGAGCTCATTCCACTTCTTGGCAATGGTCTTGATATTTTCACATACGTCTTCTCTGGTGACAGACTTTGGCAATGTTCCAATCACAGACTTGGTGAATTTTTGATACCCGGTCATTGGTCTACCCCACTTTTCCTTCCAGGCTTGCATTGCCTCCCTGTACTTGGCGTGAGTGGCCTCGTACTTCTTATTGAATCCGCTCTTCACCTCAGTAGCCTCTGTCTTCCACAATCTAGCGATTTCCTTCGAAATTTCCCCAAACTGGACATTTTCTGGCATATTGGACTTTACCTTCATAAAGTTCTCAGTGACATAGAGCTGGTATGCGCTCTTAGGGGCCTTTGGCTTGTCTGCCATCTTCAACTCTGTTTTTGTTGGCTTCTTGTTTGCAGGGGCCTTGGTGACCGTCTTTGAAGCAGTAGTTGATGCCTCTTTGGCGGCAATTCTCAAGCTACTAAAGGATCTCAATGGGTTCAACATTGTGTGAAAGAAGAAAGTGATGAATCAAAGGGCAACCAGAGAGGGTGCCACTAGAAAAACATTGGTTTGAAACAATCAAAACATGTGCTCAGCATGCTCAGCATGTGACAAATCACATTTGCTTGTTATCACAAACACTCTGCCACACTTGGGCCTTGCCCTTTTTCTGAACAACCAAGTCGAGTATTTGGCCTATCCACGCAAAGTTACCCATCATAGTCCCGCGGACAGCCGTCTGGATCGCATTCCAAACGCCAATTCTGCCCAACTCTATACCAGTGAACCCTAACCCCACATCCACCAATGTCCATTCACAATCTGGATCCAATGATGGCATTGGATCGTCCAGATATTGAACCCAGTACTTAAAAATGGACTCCTGGGCAAGTTCTCTCTCTGTTCTATCATACTCCACATGATAGAGCTGCTGTAACTCAGGTTTCAAACGGAGAAAAATGTTAGCGCCGTTGACGCAGGTGCCGACGTCCCAATGAATAAGAGTTTTGCCCAACTGGGGACCCTCGGCTACAATCCGCAGGTTTAACCTTTGAACCAGCTCCCCCGGTGTGTAATTCCACGAGGAAATGTAGGTGAAAATGACCGTACTGATTACACCCATCAGGAAACCGAATGTCAAGATCGTCCAAACTAGCTGCCTGTAATTGGACCCCCTGAGAGACAACGACCAATCAATGAAACTGGCCGCGCCCAACGTCAAGATTGGGATCGTGTAGATCAAGAACCTCCACTCCTTGTGACCGTTGAAACTGAGCACTCCAATATAGGCCAAAGAGGTGTAAACCAAGAAGTTGATTGTTCCCACATCATAATTGACTCTATCCATGTGTCTTCTCCACTCGCTGCCTCGTAAACATGTCACAACAAACCCCACCAACCCAATTGGTGTAAGGAACCCTGTAGGGATGAAGAGACGCGTGAGATACTTTGTCCAGTATGCGAAAAACGGTTCCACCCCCCAGTCAGCGGATTTCCCTTCAACCACATTAAAGATGAACCCATCCACCTCAGGAATTGTGTCCGTACCCCAGAAGTAGGTGTCTAATTTGTAGCTGATGAACCCCCCTGTAACGGCACCAATGAGAACATTGAAGAAAATATGGCGTAATCCAGCCAAATTAAAGAGACGTACGCATCCTGCTAACAAGATAGTGAACACAACCACCTCAAACCGCATGATGGTTCCTGTCATTGTCAGAATCATCAGAGACTTAGGTAAATCTCCCTTAATAAAAAAACCCATCCCCAAGAGGACTAAGGGCAAAGCTAGCACATTGGGCAATGTCCTGGTAGCGTAGAACACTAAGTGAGGCAACGAATATGTCAACAATTGCCAGATTAGACCCAACCTACCGTATGGTGATTTTCTAAAAGTCACTGCATTGATGCACTGTTTGAAGAAGAGAAACGACCCCCACACCAACAGTCCCAACAAAAATCGCACACAGAGCAACTGTGGCAGCAGAGTCAATTCACACTCTTCACCATTCGACCAATTCAACATTACTCTAAAAGAGCACAATCGTTCGCCCAACCTGTTAAACGTAGTCTCCAAATACACCATTGGGGCCGCCAAAAGGATTGCGGCAACTGAGGATCTCCTCACTACCCCCGGGAACGTCATGTGGTCAAAATCGTCAATATTATCCAAACCAGTATTCAACGTGTCGTAGATGGCGTGCAAGTTGAACGATTCCTCCACTTTTGTGAAGGGAGCCGCTAGCATGCAAACGGTGATCCCTACCAGCAGCAGGGCGTCCAAGACCCTGCTCACAACGGAATATTTGTTCATCTTCTAAACAAAATGTGGTGAAAACCCTTAATCACCACACGTTTCTTATGGAGGAGATTGAATTAATCCCGAATTTGGTGACGGATGAATGTGACGAGGTTATCTACACACCTGTGCGCATTCTTGTTGGTATTGACCCGGAAATCAACGGGACCAATGCGCTTGCGGAACAGGACAAGTTGAAACGGACACCGGTGACGATTCTCACGGGGTATTTGGGCTCCGGGAAGTCGACATTGCTTGAGGGGATTGCCAAGCGGGGCCAGCGCAAGATAGCCGTGATTTTGAACGAATTTGGAGACTCTGCGGCGATTGAAAGGTCGCTCACCGTCAAAGATGTCAATGAGGGTCAAGTTGAAGAATGGCTCGATTTAGGCAACGGGTGTTTGTGCTGCACTGTGAAGGATAACGGAGTAGCAGCAATTGAGCGGCTTGTCAAGAAGCGAGCCGGATTTGACCACATTATCTTGGAAACCACTGGTGTGGCTGATCCGGGACCAATTGCCAGAATGTTCTGGATGGATGACGCGATTGCTTCCAACGTGTATATTGACGGGGTGGTGACGGTTTTAGATGCGGGAAACATTTGCAAGTCGCTTGATGACGTTCACCAAGGTACTACTGTTGCACATGTTCAAATAGCCATGGCGGATGTCATTCTACTGAACAAGGTTGATACGGTGAACGAAGTTGAGACAGAAGGAATTAAGAGGCGGGTGTGTAGCATTAACCCCATGGCGCGGATCTTTGAAACCACGTATGGGGATGTCGACGTGAACAACATTCTCGATTTGCATGCCTATGACTGTGAGGACATTCCTAAGATTGTGGCATCTTTGGATCCAAAATCGCAGATTCATGACCACGATATGGGTTCGGTGACGATTGAGTTTGAAAAGCTAAGCTCCTGGGATCAGTTCAACGTCTTTCAGACCTGTTTACAGCATATTCTTTGGGAGGACACCGGTATGGAGATCCACAGAACTAAAGGCTTAGTTTTTGTTGGAGACGACTATCGCGTGATTCAGGGGGTTAGGGCAACCTATGAGGCCATTCCCGGGTATCAGAAAGTGGAGGAGGTCCAGCTCACCAAGAGCAGAATTGTCTTTATTGGAAAGCGATTGGATTCTAACGTTTTAAGGGAGATTCTATTACCCGTTCTTCAAGTTGATGCAAGCTAACAAACCCAGTGATTTTGCGAACGAGAATATCAACGCAAGATAACCTAGAATGAACAAGAACCTCAGCGACAGCATACAACCAACAAGCAAACGAAATTGTACCACCAGCCAACCATTTTTGATCATTATTAAAAGATGCTAAACTGAATTGTCCGCAGCTGTCTTACATCACTACGAAAGCTATCTACCCAATTTGAATGAGCACATGAGCGCTTCTCCTTCCTTTCTACGCTGAGCAAATGAGCATTTTCCTTAAGGCCTCTGGGCCAATGAGAACCTGCGAGAATTTTTTGCATCTCCAATGGCCACCTCTTCATCCACAAAATGACCCATCCAGGTGCTTACATGGGGTGGTGGGGGTCCATGGGCTCCCCAGCTCAAAAGAGAATTACCATTCACTCTGTTTCTCCTTACGCTCAAGCTCCATTGCACGGTAGTGTCCAAAGAGCCATTTTCAACTCTTTCAGAAGATTCAAGTCTCAAATTTTCTACATTGCTGTTCCTGCTGCCATTGTTTGGTCTGTCTGGACCGATGCCAGAGACTACAACGAATACTTGTACACCAAGGCTGGTAGAGAAGAATTGGAAAGAGTCAATGTTTAAGGGAGAAATTGAGAAGATTTAACTTCAAATTGCAATTGATTCTGGTTTCATTTGATCGTTCTGATCTGGTTCTGTTATGATATATCTTATTTATACGATTAAAACGCCCCGAGGGGGAGATTACTACCTTATTTTGTAGATCCGATACTGGTATTGATTAAATATTACTTACAAAACCGTGCTAACTTTGGCATTCTTCTCACTTATCCTTCGAGGTCTCTTTCTCCTCGTCATTGGTCAAGTCTTCGTTAAATGCAACATACACATACGAAATTAGAACCACATTGGCCACAACGGCCGCAGTACCCCCAGAAATGAGAGAGTTGGAGAAGATAGCATTTGTTAAGAAGAAGGCCACCAATGGTCCCAAAATCATCAAAGCGGTGAAAATAACAAGCTTTCTAATAACAGGTCTGTATAGATGTTAGTATGATGTTCCAATCCCCACCTGTCACCTCACATACGCCGGAATGTCTGCCATTTTAAATCAATAACTCGTTACTCTTGAGAAAATAAATGCGCCACCTGGACACAAAAAGTTGTATGTGGCTGGTGAAAAGTCCGTCCGCCACGCTCGTAACGCCATTTGCGTGGCGCATGCTGTCGTGACCTCTCAAACCCGCTGATAAGCGCCAATGGCATTGAATCATCCGTTCAGATCATCCCTTTCTTCTTTCTCTCAAAGATGCCATTAACAGAAAAGGAATTAGAAGCTTTCAGAAGAGACGGGATTGTTCATCTGGTGAATTACCTCGACAACAGCACAATCCAAGAGCTGCTCAATGAAGTCCAGAATCTCTATCACTCAGTAAAATTAGCAAACCACCCCCGGATTAAGTTTGAAACAGAGGGAACCATATCGGACAAATACTTCTTGGACTCCAGTGACAAAATCCACTATTTCCTAGATCCCAATGCCGAAGCTCATGCTCCGCCAGAAAGAGCAATCAATAAGATTGGTCACGGTATACACTTTTTAAACGAAAAGTTCAACAAAGTCACGGTAAACGACGATGTGGCATCCGTTTGCAGACAATTGGGGTTTGCAAATGCTAGGGCTTGCCAATCCATGTTGGTGATCAAGCAACCCCATTTCGGAGCAGCTGTCAATCCCCACAATGATGCGGAGTTTCTATATACGGATCCCGTCTCCTGTGTGGGATTCTGGATGCCTTTGGAGGATTGTACGGAAGAGAACGGATGTATTGAGTACATTCCCGGCTCTCATTTAACGGTTCCGTTGAAAAAGAGATTTGTCAACATCAACGGACACACAAAGTTCGCCAAGGTCGACGACCTATCCGAGGATTATGTTCCGGATGAAGAGGACGAAGCATTGAAAAATGATGCCCTTTACAAAAAGCTGATCATTCCTAAGGGTTCTCTAGTTCTCATCGACGGTAAGTTAATCCACAGATCGAAGATGAACACAACCGACAAGTCTAGAATTGCTTACACATTCCACGTTGTCGATGGTAAGGCAAAATACGACGAATTTAATTGGCTACAAATCCCACCTGGAAACCCAAGCGGATCCACCAAATTTACTAACCTTTACAAAACAGTCACCTACTCATAAAATACGGGAACCCGCGTAGATCTGCGGAATTTGCTAAACTAGAGATGGGTTTGCAAACAGTTAGATTAAAAGAAAATGTTCTGTTTATTTTTAATTTCAATTTTTACTACACCTAACGGATGAGCAAATGAGCCCTATAATGCTCAGCATATGTCGCAAACCCGCCCCAGTTCATTCAAATCATAAATTTATAATATACAACACTATTCCCAATTTTTAAAATTGTCATTCCAAAACCCCCTCTTGGTCTCCCTCATATCTGTCAATTGGGTATTCCATCTACTCAAGTGGGATCTATATTTCTCCAAATTTGGTATATTGATTATTTTCTTCATGGCCCAATTCAATGTCCCCAAAGAACCACCATTGATCCTCTTAGATTCATTGATAATCAAATCAACCAATTGGACCTTGACCTCGGTGAATCTAACAAATAGTCTGAACATTTGAGAATGTTTTTGGTCATAAATGATGGCACCCATTTTTTCTAAAACTTTGTATAGATTCATCTTCTCTTGGAAAGTCAAAGAAGGGCTCTTCATCAACCCCAACATTATCGAATGGATTAGACTCAAAGGAATATTTCCCTTGTAATCCCTGTTGAATTTCAGTATCATTGGATCGACCAATTCAGGATGAGAAAAAATCAAGTATTCAACCATCTTGGATTTAGCCCTCAATGTTGAATACATCTCCAATGTCAAAGTTTTAAACTCAGGATCCAAGACCCTCTTTTTAGAATTGATCAGCCGTTTCATCTCATCTGTCAAGAAATGTTTCTCTATTATGGACTCCTCAGTTTCAAAATTGGGACTGCGTTTAACATTAAAGGTCTTCAAGGTTTGGTAGATTTCGTCAAACAGGTTCTGATCTTGTCTCAAATTGATACCTGTACCATCAACTTGGGTTAACGCTTCCGCGTCATTCTCTGTATCCAAATTTAGATCTAATGGATCTTGAATATCCAAATCTAAATCTACTGGAGTGGGTTTGGCCAATACCGATTTTTTAACATCATCCAATACCATCAATACACCTGCACCCAACTCATCCGACTCAAGATCCATCTCTTTCAAATCCCATTTAAAGCCGGAAATCGATTCCAACATCTTCCACAGGAGATCCTTTTCACATGCAACCATCATTTCCCCATCGAGGGATTTTCTCTTGATCAGATTCAATTGAGGGACTTCGGAAGACCAGTTGCAACTCACTGCTCTTCTAATGAACACCTCTAGCATAATGCCAAAAACGTAGGTTTTTCTTCTGAATTTACCAACCCAATCATCACCCGCTGCCAACCACTGGATTCTAGACTTCATCAACCTTGTCAAGAATACGGAATTATTCTCAGAGGATAAAACCCCGACTAAATCTTTGAGTGATTTTTGATTCTGAATGTAAACCCTTGAATTGTAACCTTTTGGATTCAAAATGCATAATAACCTTGGAGATGAACAAATCTTATCCAAGGATGTGTTGAAAATTCTGACAATTCTTGAATCTAATTCACTGAAACGTTCAAATTTACCACCCAATTGAACAACACTGGGTGTCAAGTTCAATATATGGGGGTTTTTCAGACCATCCTCATTTGAAAGGAATTTCAATAACATTTTATAGATGGATTCCAACTCGGCCTCGGAATCGACGCTTTTGAGCCTTTGACGGATGACCGCATTACCCAAATTGAATGCGGAATGTTTCAACTTGATCAAAGGCGATCTATCGGATATGACTTTGAGCAATTTGAAGAGATCACTCAATGGAAATGATTCCTTAATAAAGAGAGTATCCATTGTGGCCCTCAAAACAACATTATAATCCATTGGATCTCGCATTGATAATATGACATTGACCACTTTTAAATCCGATTCCGATTCAAAAAAGTTCCTTGTTGAATCTTCCATCAACCCCACCTTGCGTGGCATCAACAATGATCCGAATTCCAACATTTCGAATTCCTGGACTAGATCCTTACTCATGTTCAAAAGTAACTGTTCGCAAAGTATTGATTGGACCGGTTTCAGTTGATCCATATGGAAAATCATTGAATTTCGCATCACCGAAGACCAAACGTGGTCCCCGATCGTAGTTGACATCCGCTTAGATAAGTTTGTCAGAAATAGACTCATCATATGTTGATCCACGATCCATCTTTTTAGACCAATG
Organism: Saturnispora galanensis; assembly: GCA_030584985.1. Classification (NCBI taxonomy): domain Eukaryota; kingdom Fungi; phylum Ascomycota; class Pichiomycetes; order Pichiales; family Pichiaceae; genus Saturnispora; species Saturnispora galanensis. Next base: position 49,576 of record JAJMCD010000022.1, on the reverse strand, counting down.
ATGTATTCCAAAATGTCCACCCTAAAGTCCTTTGGGCTTCCCGTTGTTTGTTTGACACTTAAATCAAACATATGGTTCACTAGTAAGCCCAAGTCGTAACTTGACACGGGATCTAAATTCTTGATCACCTTTTTAAACTCTCTCAATAATTTTGAACTTGGGGTTGAATCTTTCAATAGATCGAGAGATCTGTAGGTGTACATTAATTCCACGTCTTGATCCCCTTTAATTCCATGCTTCTCCCAAAACTGGAAATCCTTTCCAAGACCCTCTAAACTTGCGTGGTTCCTCATCAATAGAAAATACATGTATTTGAGTTTCGTGAGTGCCTTGTCTTGGCCCTTGATTAAATCCGACTCCACTATTCTTTGGGAATCCCTCTGAAATCCATACACCAAGAGGCCAAAGAGATGTTTACCGAAAGATGTTGGAATTACACTGAGAACTTTGTTCAAATCCAGGTCTCGCTGGCTGGCCACATTAAAAGCCGCCAGCTGGACGTAGCCCAAATGAAGACATATTTCTGTTAACTTCAGCCATGCCTTGGGTGAATCATACATCATTTCTTTCAGTGAAGCGTAATCCTTGTCATCATCCGTCATACTGAGATTTTTACCTCTCACAATGAAGTTTAGAACCCTTCGTTGATCCCACACACCTGTTCTCCTCAGATCTTCATGGAGATGTTGAAAGGTGGTGTACCATTGATTTTTCGGCAAATCCATTGCCCATTGAGTGTCTATCCACTCTCTGGATCTTGTTTTCCATTTCGGACCAACATTATTCAATTCGGTCTTTGTCGGTCCCACCACCATCTCTTCTTGAAACTCCAATTCCAACGGTACGCTTTTCAAAGGTTGTTGGTAATCCATTGGCTCCACCTGGGGAATCATGTGGTCCATTAGGTAATTTTCAAAATGCTTGAAAGAGGTGTTAAGTATCGAAACCAAAGGAGGTCGTCCTTTGGGATTTGTGGATGTCCATCTCCAACATCGCACTACATTGGGTCTCTTGGTCCGTGCTGTTATCCTAGGGATCATCCCCGTTTACTCTTGAATCTACACAGTATAAAGCTGAAAAATTTTTGGATATTGAGGTTTTAGAATCTTTAAAATGGTGCTCATGAGCTCATCCGGTGCTGCTACTTCTTGCCTAACTTGAGGAATTTTGATATTTTGGCCAATTTCTTCTTCTTCTTCTCTTCTCCGCTATTAGGATTAGATCCAGGGGTGGATGTGGTGGCGCTAGATCTCTTTGAAACAGGGGTTTTTTCGTTCTCTTTTGATTCATCAAACGTCCTTTGTTGCATCACTTGGACATCGCTCTTCAACTCGCACGAAGCCCCCTCCTCTGGCGTAAACTGCAATGCCACTCTCTTGCCCAATTGCAAGCTCTGGATCTTTGTCTGCAACTTTGTGCTGGTGGTGTCCAAAACAAGGGTTCTTGGATATGGCATCGTCAACGTGAAGCCCACGGGGGCTTTGAGAAGGCTTTCTACCTCATTCTTGAGATCCCCCAGAGTGGCATTCTCTGGAAGAGTAACTCCAATGTTGACATTTTTTGGGAAGGTCAACTTGATCTCTATTGGTTTGGCGTCTTCCCTGGGTTTAGGCTTTTGGGGTCTCTGAGCCTTTAGGAGGGACTGGTGGTATGCTTTGAGTTGGCTGAGATCTGCCTGTTGGTCCTCTGTGTCCGACATTGGGTGGATAAATGAAGAAGAGATGAGGGGTGGCGCAAGGTGCGCCTGGTTCCCAGTAAAAAATGCGTTCTCGGCCAGCAGTGGGGAGTACTGTGCGTTATGTGAGGATTGCGGAAAATTTACTGCGAATTCTACTACGCGAGCTAACGAGCGGAGCCAGTTTGTGAGTGATTTCAGTGAGATGATTGCCCGGTCATTGATGAGCCGGTGTGATTGGACTCAGCTGAGTTTTTATGGGAGACAGTGAGATACTGGCATGCTCATTCACCCCATTCACGATAAAGGCCATAATGATACTCTCCGAAGGATAGAATAAAGTTATGTTCATCAATGCGGGTTTTCATGTTAAACACTAACTGATTGTGCAACTGGGTATAAAAATTGTACACGTCTGTCAGAGTATCATCTTGAATGTGGCCAGTAAGATGAAGGAGAAATAGAAATAGGAAGATCCTCTGGTAAAGAAATATAGGTTTATCGAAAAGAAGAAGAAGGATGCAAGGGTTCTCCGGTAAGTATGCAAGATGCAATCTTTGTTTTTTGAGCCATTTATGATATGATTATCGCTTAAAAGCGGGGTGGCGTTTATCTTCAAAGACAGAATCATCTTAGTATTATTCTCAAATCGTAGTACAATATCCTTCATGAATAAATCTCCAACGATGCAGCCGCCAACAAGCTCAATTTTCTTGGGGATCTTAGCTGTCATTGCCACTCATTTGCTTATGCTCCAATGCAGAGCTATATATCCATTCCAGTGACGAAATCTTCTACTTGGATTCAATTGAAGAGTCTCATTGCTCAGCATTTTGGTTTTAATGGAATTCATCGAATACATGTAATCCATGGTTTGCCCAATAACATTGTAAAAAGAAGGAACTACTCATTGCAAAGGAATGAGACAACCCACTTATGTGGTAATCACTGCTTACATCAACTATTTTCCATTAAGCCACAGTATACACTTTTAACAGCTCTTTTCTCCCCAATCATATTGTGCTGCCGAAATGGTTGTCTTGATATCATTGAAATCACTCCAGTTAATCGGTCTTGAGACCACATTTGATAAGCAAGATCTAACATTTAAAAACACGACAGCTTTTTGGATCTTGTGGGCAGATTGCGGGTTCCCTAGACTAACCATCTCGTATCAATTGACCAAAAGGCTTTGTGGTCTCACCCCAGGAAGCTTCTGATTATATGAGAGAAAATCATGGTTAGGCCACGATCGATCCGAACTATAACGAAGTTAGGGCCTACGCGCTACAGATATTAAAGAGCAATGCGAACATTGACAGCATCTTTAAGGGGACCCTATAACTTATATCCATGGTACAACTGGAATGATTAAGCACTTTACGTCATCCGCTACTCTCGATATCGTATGAAACACTATTGATAAAATAGAAATGAGATCCAACTATAAAGTCTTCATGCATGAGTTGTCATTTGTAGCCACATCAGCAGATCCAGCCGGTGGGAACCATCGTCGGTATCAAGAACCTGAAATAGATCCATATAGTCCCCTCCCCCCCCCCAGCATCCCCCAGTGAATTTCCCAGTAGACCCGCGACTTCCCGCTGGTGGGAAATTCACTGGGAGCGACATGAACCTCCCTCAGCAACCTCGTTATCACCACATATCACACACCAACCGGGCCGCTGCCTGTCTTCAACACCACCTACTTCCAACTCCTATCGACTATCCTGTCATCTCTCCAGCCTGCAATACCCCCTCCTCAACTAACGACCCCTCGCATCATAGTAAAAAAGAACTGCGGTGGAACCATAACATCCCTTCCTCACTGCATTCACTCCTTATGATTCAGCTGCTCTCCACTGAAGGTTCTGCAACAGTCCACCAGGCCGGTGTACTCATCCAACTGGATGGAACGGCGCCCCTTGACTGCGCCCACGCCTCGATCTCCACTCTGCCCCCGCTCACAGACCCCCTGCTCAACACTCTGGTAATCACAAACACCACCCTTCTGGTTGATCCAGCAAACGCGTACGAGGTGGACCTGGCACGACGCGTGCTGCTCCGTAGACGATATGCAGACAAGTCCCGGTCCGATCTGGAATGCCTCCTCGACGCCCTGTTGCAACAATTGCACCACACTCAGCACACGCTGGAACACACTCTGGACCATCTCGCGTCACAGAAGGACGCCCGGGAGCAGCAATTAGACCGCCAGATGGCGGTAGTAGAGGTCTTGGAGGCCCAGATAGATGCACGCCTAGAACCGCAGCTTGTCCTTGAGCCCCAAGACGGATCTCACGTCGGGAACGCCTCTAATTGAGTTTAAGAAGGGAAGCAGGTTAAGAAGCTCCTTGTCGTCGGAATCGTTGGTCCACCCCGAGATCAAGATTCCGTTGTCCCGGTGCTGGTTGAACGACACAGGCGAGTTGTCCAAAACAATGAGTTTGTTCATGGGCACACCAAGCTGGTTCAAGTCCTTGATGTACCCCTGTGGCGTCTTCTCGCAGGCGGACCGATAAAGTCGTCTAGCGCCATTAAGAGGAGGCCCCAACAGCTCCACCACGGGGTCAGCATAGCCACGCAACGACGCCGTGAACACCACCAAGTGGAACCACTTGTCCACCATCCTGAGGAACTCGTCCACATGGGGTCTCTTGGCCACATGGTAGAGTACACCGTCCACTTGGACAGTGTTGTGGGGGGCCCATTGGGGTGACAGGGCTCGCGTCGAGTGGACTAATGTCTCATCCAAGTCCAAGACCAGCGTCGGCTTCATTATACTTATATAAACTTCTTTCTTCTAAAAGAGATGACGAGAGTCGTGATGATTGCCGAAACCCGGGGCCAGTGGTCCACACTGGCCACCGTAGCCCACCCGGGTGACATTGTTCTTCATGTAGGGGGCTTGGGTCTACTGCAAGCCCCTGACGCGGTCCCCCAACAGAGACTCCGCCATCTTGACCACTTCTCTCCCTTCCAGGGTCCAGACGCCCCCCACAGCGAGCTGGACCTGTATCTACGAGGCGATCTTGTGCTGGAGAACGATGTGTATGCTGTGCCGTCGCCCATGGACGATCCCGAGGTTGTCACCAAGTTCAGGACGGGCGAATACTCGATTCCAAGGTTCCATCTTGTCGACGACATGAGCGCCTTCTACGTTTCGGTCGAGGGTGGGGAGATGCTCGTATGCGGTCTGCCGGGGGTCTTCTCCCTTCAGAAGCTTTTTAACCAGGGTACCACCAACTGCTGCCCGGCCACCCCTGCCGCCGTTCTTCCCATGAGTGGTGAAGCCGGTGATGTGTGGATGTCGATTCTCCACATCGGCCATTTCCTCGATAAGATGACCCAGCTTTCTGAAAAGGACCCTGTTCGATTCAACAAGGCCATCAGAGTCTTTCTCACAAACACCCCCCTGTTCAGAGAACCTTTACTACACCATCTCGCAATTCTGCTCAGGATGGACTACACTGTGAGTGGGTCACTTTATTTCAAGTACACCGCATCGTTCAACAATCTGACTCTACATAGTTCTTTGGATTCCTTTAAGCAAGGGTTCCTACACCAACGGGCCAAGTGGGATCGCATATTGGCCCATGTCGGAGCCAATTACGAAGAAATGCTCGATCCTCAGCAATTGAAATGGTTTCAGATGGCTTGCGAGTGGTTCAATCTCAGTCCAAACGCAGGAGGTGCCGGGTCCAAGGCAGAGGCCACTGCTATCTTCCGCAACGTCAACGACCTCTACTACACCGCTTTCCACCACGAATGGCACATCAACTGTTCAGACACTCATCATGGCATCGCGGTGGCCAGCGTCGAAAATTTAGAAATGAAATTATCAACACACAATTCGGGCTTCAACTTCAAGTATAGAACACAATGACAAGCCACCCTGCTCTGAAACTATCCGACTTGATCTCCGAGTACGCCAAGACCATGTTGGTGAAAACTCCCAAGGTGATTCCCCTCGATACCCACGGGGAAAAGGCCCTCGAAATGAGATCAACTCTCGAGTACTTTTGGTTGACAAACTGGCTGCAAACAATCGGTCACACCCTCTTGAAGTTGCCCGGTCACTTCAACGTCAACATGTTTGACGAGGAGTTGTTGAAAATCTCCCCACCAACTTATTTGACCCTTCTGGAAGAAAAGTTGGTCAAATACACTTCAAAGAACCCTGCAACTCCTCCGGTGGAAATCATAGTGTCCCACTATAATCTGCCCCCAGAAACCCAACTGTCCCAGTTGGAAACCCTCTATAAGTTGGGGAAAATCGCGTCACGCAAGTCATACGAAGCCCTAAGAAGAAATCAGGAAAAGTGTGAACTAGATACACACAACACGCCAATCCACCAATCCAACAAGGCCAATACGTTGGTTCAATACTTTCAAACAGCCTCAAGGGTGTATAGGCGCGTTCTCACCTTCCCAGTGGCACCAGCATTGGAAAAGAGAGCTCCCACGCCAATGGAGCTCAGTCTTGATCCCCAAATAGAATCCCTTGAATGCTTAATTTCCAACGTCTATCAATTGGATAAGGTGTACACTACACTACCCCAAGTGGTCCAACGTCAGCTTGATTTGGAAGACATCATTCAATGTGATTTGGACTGGAGAAAGGTGGCCCTCAACCGTAAGAGAGCAATCGAAATGGACACACTTCTTCTCAACAGAAAGAAGTCCTCAAGAATCCAGGAGCGGGAGCTCAAGAGAAGTGAAGAGCAGTTGGCACAAGAAGAGATTCAAAGAAGAGTCGATAACCTCTTGGACGACGAAATGGGCCATAGAAGATCTTCCCGAGTTAGAGAGCAAACAGAGTCCCAAATCAAGGAGACAAGGGAGGAGAGACTGAAAAGAAGACGGTTGGAAAACGAAACAGGTGTCATCGTTCCCAAAAAGGTATTGGATAAACAAATGAACAGTACAAAGGAAGACTATTTCTTTGATGATGACGAGGGTGAGGAGGATGAAGATGAATACGAGGTTGAAGATGATGAAGAAGAAGAGGATGAAGAAGAGGAAGACCATTTTGATGCTTCCCCGGTGAAACCAGCCCCTGTGATCAGGGAGAAAAGTAAGTTGAACTTTCAGGAACCAATGACCCAGCTTACTATGCAGCAGCTACGGCAACAGGCAATGCAGATACCAATGCCGGTGCAGCAGTTCACCCCACAGCAAGTCCCGCAACAGGTTCCGCAGCAGTTTGTTCCACCACAGTTCGTTCCACAGCAGTTCATGCAATCAATCCCCCCTCATCACGCGCTCCAGGCCCAGCAATTGCAGTTACAGCAGGCACAGCAACAGGCACATCAACAGGCACAACAACAGATTCAACTGCAGATGCAGCAACAGATGCAACAGGTTCAGCAACAAGTGCCGCAAATTCAACAACAGGTGCTGCAAGTTCAACAACAGGTTCAGCCGCCACAACAGCCAGCACAGCAAGTTCAGCACAACGGCGAAATGTTTAACAACCAATTCACCGGTCAGCAATGAACGTCTACCACATTTTGCCTTTTATATTGTTTTAATAACTTGAAGTCAAGACCCCTGTAATCCCAGTTTTAAGCGTCTAATCCTTTAAACACTGTTCTTCATCCAAATATCTCGACTCAGATGCTGGGAAACCAATTTACAGTAATTAAGATGTAGGATTTCGATTCGAATTCTCTCTATATACCTCATTATGCTGAGTTCACTGATTCCACAAAAGTAAACCCAACTAAATTCACTGATCGCATTTAGAACATATGTGTTAACCTCACTTGTGTAATAAAAATATTTACAACAGCCTCTACTAACTAAGTAATACTCACCAACTCACTTCACTCTGATCACCTCCGTATTCAGTTCAACAACTTTGTCACCTTACCAATGGCAATTGTTTGACCTTGATCTCTCAAGGTGAATCTACCCAATTGTTGGTAATCCTCGTAGGTTTCCAAACAAACAGGTTCAGGAGTCTCTAAAACGGCAATGATCTTCATACCTTGCTTGGCGAACGCAGGAGGCTTCTTGGACTTTCTGTTAGTACCCTTCTCCAACTTGTGCAACAATTGAACAAAGGAAACTTCTTCAATGGCAGTGTGGACGTGCATAACACAAGAAAACCCTGAAGACAAAATCGATTTCAATTCAACAATGGCGACTTGAGCTTCGAATCTGGTCACAGTATGGACTGGGTTCTTGATGGAGGTCAAGACGTAACCTGGCATCACGTCTTCTTCTTCCACGTTCTTCAATCTCAATCTGACTTGTTCACCAGAAAAGGCGGTATCGGCTTCCTGTTCGGTTTCGTTATAGATGGTCAAAACTTCGACGTTGACCTTGTTTGGCATCAACAATAATTGGCCACCCTTCTTGATGTGACCGGATTCAATCTTACCCTCAACCACCGTACCCAAATCCTTCATCTTACCGGAGATTGGCAACATGAATGGACCGTTCAATTTTCTTTGCTCCAATGGTAAGTTGTCCAAGTATTCCAAGAGGGATGGACCAGAATACCATGGACAATCCTTTGGATCCACTCTGTCCTTCAAACCAGCACCGGAAAACCCTGACACTGGCATGAAGACGATATCCTCCTTGGCATAACCAACCCCTCTCAAGAAGAGAGACAACTTGGAGATACATTCCTTGTATCTGTCTTCGGACCATGCCACAGTAGGGTCGTCCATCTTGTTGATGACAACGACCAATCTGTTGACACCTTGGGTTTTGGCTAAGATGGCGTGTTCACGGGATTGGCCACCTCTTTCGAACCCGGCTTCGTACTCACCCTTTCTTGCGGAAATGACCAAAACACCGATATCTGCTTGGGAGGCCCCACCGATCATTTCACTCACATACAACTTGTGGCCTGGAGCGTCCAAGATCGTGTATCTTCTCTTTTCTGTTTCAAAGTAGGACTTACCCACTTCGATTGTCTTACCATCGTTTCTTTCCTCCTTGTTGGTATCCATGATCCATGACAAGTACCAACCTTGTCTACCCGCATCCTTGGCCTCTCTCTCGTATTTTTCCACTGTTCTCTTGTCGACGGCACCTGTCAAGTAGAGAATGTTACCACCCATAGTTGACTTACCAGCATCAACGTGACCCATAAAAATAATCGAGCAGTGGTCCTTACCACCGAACATGTCGTTAACAATCGAAGGGTCGATCGTGTCTTCAACAACTGGGGCAGGAGATTCCGCCTTCTTAACAGGAGCAGGGGATTCTGCCTTTTTAGTCACAGCTGCAGCTGGAGCTGGGGTTTCTGTTTTCTTAGCTTCAACCGCAGTTGCAGCTGGGGTTTCAGCAGTCTTAGTTTCCGTAGTCACTGCTTCCTCCTTCTTTGGTTCTTCTGGTTTTGGAGATTCTGCCTTCTTAGCACCGATCTTGATGGAACTAGAGCCGGAAAGCTTCAAGACTTTCTTCACCTTAGGCTTTGCAGGCTCTGCAGCAGGTGCTGGAGTGGTTTGACCTGGGGTGTATGCTTGGTATTGTTGTTGGGGTTGGTAACCTTGTTGGTAACCTTGATTGTAACCTTGATAACCTTGATTGTAGTTGTTGTTGTAACCACCTTGTTGATAACCCTGGTAGCCTTGATTGTAATTGTTGTTGTAACCTTGTTGATAACCTTGGTAACCTTGTTGATAGCCTTGGTAGCCCTGTTGATAGCCTTGGTATTGCTGATTTGGGTCATAGGAGAAGGATTGGTTTGGATCAAACTGCATGTTGGCAAATTGACCTGCTAGCTTCGATGGATCGTATTGGGATCCTTGGTTATCCCCAGTGTTGTCGGACATAACGATGAACTTGTAGTGAATCTCTGTACAAGTCTGTAGCTCAATAAAATTTTTCACGCTTAAGATTTTCACGTGAATCCATTACAGGGATAGATCATACGGCGCGACAGATAATTTTGTAACGCGTCACGTGAATATTATTACATGGTGGAAACGTACGTCGCGACAGGTCCCTTTGTGGCAGCACGTGATTGACGAAACAAAACAAAAACATCGATGACGAAAGAGGAAAGAATAAAAATGTTGGAAATGAAACTGAAATTGACACATACTTCTCAATAAAAATCGAAGCATGGACCCCGAAGAGTATCTCCAGGACACGTTTGTGGCCTCCAAATTGACAGTGCCCCAATTGAGGTCGATTCTGGTTGAACACGACGTGAATTACCCTTCAAATGCGCTCAAATCGACGCTTTTAGAGCTATTCATTACACATATCCGTCCCAAGAGACACGAGCTTCTTGCCAACTACCGCTCTCAGATGGACATCACGTTGGACAAGTCGTTGGGGAAGAAGGTGGTTCCTGCAAAGAGATCAAGTGACGAGGAGGAGGAGGATGAAGATGAAGATGATGATTTCATCCACTCAGAAAGTGACAAGAATTCCTCATTTGAAAGGACCCCACCAAGGAGAAAGAAGCAAAAACCATCAAAAAAGCGTATCAAATCCCCGTCGTCAAAAGATTATCTCACAATGGAGAAATTGGAGATGAATGAAGACGATGATATACTCAATCTAACAATCGAGCAAATGAGAACCCCAATAAAGGCCACTAGTAAGAGCATTAAGAGGGAAATAGGCTCCAGTTTAAGTAGGGCTTCTTCAGTTCCCACTGATGGTAAAAACTCACCCAAAGAGGAAAGCATCATTATTGATTTGGATTCTTCAGAAGACGAGCAGATTGAACGCGTGGTGGAGAGAGCAGACGATAAGGAATTGGCAGATCAAAGTTTTGAATCAGTTGATTATGTCAACGTTGATCTGGACGAGAATCTTGAAGTGGTGGAAGTTTTAGAGTTAAATGTTGAGGAGCCTGCTGAGCAACTTTCCCACGAAGATGAAGAATCGATCCGAACCCCAGTAGAACGTGAGGTGGAGGTGGAGGTGGAGATAGAGCCTGTGGTGGAGCCTGTGCTGGAGCCTGTGCTGGAGCCTGTGCTGGAGCCTGTGGTGGAGATGGAAACCCCTGAGACCCAGGTTAATCTTCCAGCTGCTGAGCCTGTCATTGAAGTGGATCTTGCTCTTCCTGAACCTGCGGCCAAGATTAGAAAAACAAAGAAGGGAGCCATGTCCATGTTTAGAAGAATTGTCAAATACACCACTCTGGCTATGTTTTTCACCTCATTAGGATTGTCGTCATTGGGATTGTTAAAGCTGAGACAACTCAAGTTGAACAACGGCTACTGTTCATCTTCATCGAGCCCTCTCCTCAACAACCCCTTAGTGCACAAAATGGACCAACCCTTCCATCTTGGTGATATGATTCCAGCCTCAATTCACGGGTTCGACACTTCACAAATAGGAAGTTCTTTTGCCCAACTGGAAACCAAGTTCTGGGATGCAACCACCCCATACCTTACATGTCAACCTTGTCCTGATAACGCCAAGTGCACACCTGAGGGTACCGTTCAATGTAAAGCAGGGTTCATGGAATCCCAAAAATGGCCCCATTACCTTTCGATGGGATTATTGCCCAAAACACTCACAACCACATGTGAAATCGATACAATCACTCCAATAAAACAGGAGTTTCTCAGAGAATACTGCCAGAAACTACTCCACACGAGAGCTGTTGCAAATGACAGTTTAACATTGGAAGAGCTACACGATTTGTTGAAACTTGCGAAGAGCTCCAACATAAACGATGATCAATTCGAAGAATATTGGAGACTCTACTTGAAGACAGAGTTGGGTGTCGACCCCATCGATGCAGCCACACTCCACTTGGAGGTCACAATGACTTCCTTAGAGACCGTGGAAACAATCCAACATATCACACCAACCCAATTCTTGACTCATCGCTTACCTTCAGTGGGAGAGAAAAGAAAAAGAAAGGGCATTTTCAAGAAAAACCCTCCCACCGCAAATTTGGATCCAACAGCCACAAGGCACCTTAATTGATACCATGCTTTATATTCTTCCTCTTTTAATTTAGCCAATGTTTTTATAATGAGCTTTAAAAAAAAGAAAAAAATTATTGCCGTTCCCAGGAATCGAACCTGGGTCTAGTCGGCCACAACGACTTGTACTCACCACTATACTAGAACGGCTTATATGTTGGAAATTTGCTTAAGATATTTATGACGAAAGGGTGATTTTTCCACTAATTTTAAAAGGAAATTCCGTAGAAATTGATGCTGGCATTCATTGATTATTATTTTAATAAGTGAACTTTAACCATAATTTTATGACGTATGTCAGAAAGGGCGGATTTCCTGTTAACACTGTATAACACATCTGTATAAGTGGAGGATCAACAGATGAAATAATACATGATTCACATCTCAACAAAGAACAAAGATGTTGAGATATGTGAATTATTATATGAAACATGAACAGGGCATTGCTTATTGTAACACAAATACAAGACCGTATTAAGGCAATTATTAAGCCATGTTAAGGCTGATATAAGGCCGTTTGTTAAAAAGGAATCCACGCCAATTACTAATCAAGATTTGCAATAAAAGGAGGCAAATTCTCATCATATTTTGTGTATCTGTTATATTTTAATTAACTAATTTGGATAGGATTTTACATGTTATTGTTACCTTGAAGGCTGGAGACAAGTGTGGATGTTTCCAGTTAATTGTTGTTCTCAAAATAAACTTGCAAGAATAATGCCCAGTTAATTCATGTAAATATTCAAGCGAATCAAAATCTATCTCAGCAATCGAACTGCTTGGGATATCTTTCTCAATGTTTATTTTCTACGCTATAAATATGAAGAACTAGTTTTTTTTGAATTCTAGCTGCATCTCGGATAATTTTCTTTTGAATGACAACATTCTTTGGAAGTATAGAATGTTTTAAGCCTATCGGCAGATGTGTGATATATTTTATGATGATCAATAACATTATGATGTTTGTTTTTTTTACTTCTGTGATTCAGATTGAATAATTATTCACAGAAGACTAATGATTCAATTAATTAATGTCCCTTTTAACGGTAGATATTGAACAAATAATACTATGCTGTTTTCACTGTTTGCTTAAAACCTAACTATATTTTAGGTCGGATCGGTTTTTAAAATTGAAGGTTCTGATCCAATATCACCTCCGGGTATGCCTCGAGGTTTTTTGCTGGAGAATCCATGCCATCAATTGTAAGTAATTTGGGTATTATCCATAGGAAACCTACATTTTACCCTTTTGGCGCGCTCATCAAGTAATCAAAACACGTCTTTGTTCATACCATTTATCACCACCACCTCCAAATCAAATTTATATGCTCATTATTATACATTAAAGAAATTACAAATGTTCAGGTCTTTCTCTTCTTCTTCTTCTTCTTTTTCTTTTTTTTACCCACCTCATCTGGTGCGCCTTCATCATCATAATCAGGATCCTCACCAAACCCTACTTCACCTTGCATATACTCATTGACAATTTTTCTAACCCAGACAACAGAGGCCTTATCACTGACAATACCAGCCGCAAAGGCAATCTCAACTACGTTCTCCTCATTTCCAGTTTCTATATTCTTTCCAATTTCCCTAAATACCAATTCACAAATACCTTCAATGTCCTTATCGGGGTAAACTTTCTCTACGCTATTGAGGTCCTTTGTGAAAGAGACGATTTCATCTTTTTTCAGTTCATAATGGGCTCCCAAGTGCAATATAGTGGTCAACAATTCAAACGTGTCAACAGACAAAGTATGTTGAAACAATCTGAACAGTCTCAATCCCTCCATTTTGTCCAATTGTTTTTGAAACTCAGTAGGCCTTCTAAGAACCGTATTCGTATCTTCCTTGGAGATCTTCGTTGAAGTAGCAGATGCCAAGGAACTCCTCAACAGGGGCTCTTCATAAACAAACTCTTCCACTTTTTTTGGCTGCTCTGGTTTTTGTTCAAGCACACCGGCTTCAAAAAAGAGTTCCTTTGCTTCTGGTATAAGACCCACACCAACCCATTGAATCAGTAATGTTTGAATTTCAACCCTATACTCTGGATCATTCACTTTCAAAACTCCCTTCTCCTGTAGTGATTTCAAAACCAAACAGATGATCTTTATCAACTTCTGGGCATTGAATCTAGTTGTTATAAACTTTGATGCATCATTTCGTGAGTTGTCCTGTTTGATTGCAACGCTGGTCGGTGAAGAGGCCATGCCATCCAGAATTAAATCCTCAAATTCAAACGAGCAGCCCCTGGATAAGTAAATGACAGCATTGGATAAAAACTCATGCAAAAGCATTGATTGTTCCATTTCACTTAGCACGAGAGAACCTACTCTACTGAAGCTGAACCTCAACCCAATGGTATCATTCTTGGACCTGGGCGGGTTTCCCCTCAGACCCACTAGCAAATCATGGAAGTAATTGATTAACCACGGATTCAAGGTCAAGTGGGTTAAGAACCAAATTAGCACCCTCCTATAACCCTCAACCATCAGCAGTTCATCAATGATTGCAAATGTGGCCGAGGGGTTAAAATTCATCATGCGATCAAAGTTGTCATCCTTCTTCAAGTATTCATAAATCACGTCGGTGTTGATTTCAGGATCGCTATTCTTTAGTTTCTGCTCAGTGGACATCAAAGAAGCCTCATACTCGTATTGGACGACCCAAGCAACACTTATGATGATCGATTCACAAAATTCCGAGGTTTGAGTCCCCTCTGTCAACTTCGACATTGACTGGAGTAAATTGGAGATTGGGGTGATGAAAACGGTTGACTCCGTCTGAGACTTTTTCAAAAGCTCGATGAATTGGGGGTCCAATAGTCTATTCTCGCCACGGGGGATATCTCTCCAATCTCTCCCCACTGAATCGACCTCAAACTTTTTAGAGGAAGAGTTTCTTATGGCGTAAACACCGCCGGTTATATCCACATTGTTAGATGGTTTTCCTGATTCGACGAGCTTCAACTGTCTCTGAAACTCCTTTTCCAACTCCTCTGGAGTGAGTTCTATGTCCTGGGCTTCATCCAAGGTAGCCGCATCATCATCCTCCTCCTCATCATCTTCATCTTCCTCCTCACTATCAAAACTACAGTCACAATCGGGATGGACCTCCCATGATCTTAAGGACCTCACAATCGGTGTATTATCGTCCCTTTCGATCCCCAAATATTGATTCACCCTTTCCAGGTGTCTCTTATGGTACTCATCCTCTCCCACAGATTTCCCATTTTTGGTATCCATCCTTTCGTACTCCTCCATATTCTCCAATTCCATTTCAAACATATATTTTATATCCTCGTCGTATTCATCATCGGGCTCGAAGTTAAAGAGAAGTTCGATGACATCCTCTAATTCCGATCCTAATGCTAATAATGCTGCAACAAAAACTCGCATATCTGTTTTGATTGATCCGTTACGGAACTTCCTTCCGTAGGGATGCATGAAATTGAGCAATGGTTCATGCTTCAAATCATGTTCTCGCTTTATGAAGTCATCGTTCAACACCAATGCCAAAACGGATCTGATTGCCGATGCCCCTTTGATCATGTATCTTATCACTTCTGGATACCCTGGGAAGTTTTGTTCTTCGTCCCGTCTATCGATCTCAATCCCCAGGAAAATCACTCTTGTCATATTCTTCCAAACTTGGAGGAATAACCCGAGAAAGGGGTTTAGACAGATGTTTCCATTTGAAGATTTTTGGAATAACTTTTGTATAACCATCAACGCCACAACAACCATCGTATAAAGTAACATCAAATGGTGGAAATCACTCGCAATGTGGATCATACTGGAGAGGGATTTATGGGGTAACCATTTGTTTAGATCCCCTGTCCAGGCTTCCTGATCGTTCTTTACTCCTTGGAGGATGTTCTCGTCGTCGCATTTCAATAAACACAAGATCTTTTCCACTATTGTTGCCATATCAAATGCCATGTCAAATAGAGGTGTGTTTCCTTCCTCCAAATTCTGGATGTAGAGGGGTGACATTGAACCTATCACAGCATCGGAAACAAAGTCCAAACTGAGAATGTTTTCCTCCCCCGTATCCCAAGGCTGGGTGTAGGGATCACACATTGTGGCCAATGTCAAGAACAACTTTTCGATCCTGTCTCGCTCTAAATCATTCAAGTAAACGCCCTGGCGTTCTCGAATCAACGCTGCTGTATCAACGGTGGGGTCCATTCTGTGAACAGGCACCTCCTCGTCCGTTGGAGGGATCTGAATCCTACAAAGTTGGTACAGTGCAATGTGCAGTTTATAGGGGTCGTAGAAGTCATTAGCAAGCTCTAAATCAAACGAATATTCTCTATCAACACCATCAAAGGGTCGGCTTGATCCCTCAATTACCACGGTGTCCATTGGGGTTCAAAAAGCCTAGTAATCAAGATGAATCTACCGTAGCAGAAGGCCATACTATTTTTTTCACCTAAGAGTTGAGGGGTTGGTGTGGAAGGCGATTACGTCAGCGTGCTCAGCTCATCTAAGTAGAATTAAAAAGTATGACAAATGTATATTAGGGGGGTGGTGGTGGTGGTGAGTGGGGAAGAAGAGGAGAGGATCGTAAGTCTTGAGATTGGATGGAGGTTGTCGGGAGTAAGAAGATGGATTTGGGAGGAAATGGTGAGGATAACACTGGGGCTTTTCTGACTGCAGATGTTCTGACGCTTGTTCTTCAAAAACCAGAATAGACCAATTTCTGTTAATGATTTACCGGCTAAAGATGATGTCCATATTACACACGGACAATTCACCCACGATTCACCCACGATTCACCCACGATTCACCCACGATTCACCCACGATTCACCCACGATTCACTGACGATTCACTCACTCAACAACCATAAACTCGATCACAAACTCACTTCGTTCGCTTGTTCACTCGTTTTTACTCACTGTGGGCAATTCTCCCTACTCCAAAACTTTATTAGCAAATCTCCATATCTCTCCAACTCTTCCTTTTGGATCAGTAACTCAAAATCCAATAAAAGTAGCATCTGCAACTCCAAATGGTTCAATTCATCAAGTGGTAACCCGCCCACCTTAGCATACCTGGAGTTTTTGTAAAATACATCACTGAAGAACTTCGATGCAACTGTTATACCGGAAATGATCAATCTGTGGATGTTATAAGAGTCCATCACAAAAACCTGCTGCTGACCCTTTCCAGTCTCCATGGCCCCATTGGCCTCACTATTGGCCCTCTTAGCAATCCTATCAAAGTAAACCAAGAGGGTTAGAAAAACGTCATTAGTGACAGGACAATATTTTAAAATTCTCGTCAAATAGGCGTGTAAACTGATTGCGGGAACATTCCGACCATGGAATGCTAACACATTGGCCATATATTTTGAATTCAACATTCCATTTGAATAATCTTCCTTCTTTTCCCCTTCTGCCTCCTGCTGGGCCTTGGAATTGGGATGTTCTCCTTCGGAATGGAGTAAATCATTGGCATCGACAATTTTTTGCAATAAAGCCGACAACATCACTAGAAGATCCTCTACATTATGTGTGGCAATATCTATTAGGTGTTCATCTGACGTCGATGATTGTTGATTTGAAACAGGTTCGCCTGGCGGGTTTTGTGGTTGCTGTGAACTATTGGAGAGGGTTGCCGAGGTTTGATCCTGCCTAGCCATGTCATGGTTGTGTTCTTGACTTGACTTGTGCGGCATGTATTGTTGCTGTGGTTGTTGTAGCTGATGAGGTTGAGGTTGATGAGGTTGATGAGGTTGATGAGGTTGGTGCTGCTGGTGTTGCTGGGGTTGTGGTTGTTGTCGCTGATGACCCGTCTCTTGTTGCTGTTGACTTGATACCGCCGATATACCAGACTTGAAATTAGTTGAATCAAATGTATTTTGGTTGTACTGCTGGTAGAATTCCGAGGAGGAATATGATGGGGCGCTGGAGGAGATGAAATTATGGTGTCCACTTACTGATCTATGGTTGTTGTGGTAGTTTGGTCTTGGTAACAAATGGGGTTGTTTGAAAGCGGAGCTGTTAAATCCGCCCATCATGATATTGCCATTAAACCGGCTACTAGGGTCTATGTTGATCCGCTGGGTATTGGAAAAGTCTGCTCTTTGTTCAAAGATCGATTCTTGGGTCATTGCTGCATTCTGACCGTCATTCTGACTTCCATTCTGACTTCCATTCTGGGCTTCATTCACATTTCCATTATTGGTTCCAATTTGACTGCCATTTTGGTTCATGCCATGCGGTAATTGAGATTGTGGTTGTTGTGAGAGACCATGTGGAGGATGTTTGGATTCCGCGTCCTGGTACAACGTGGAAGAGCTGGTTGAGGTGGAAAATGCCATGTCTCTTGTCACGTTTGTTGTGGGTGATGACGCGGTAGGATGCATTGGAAAACCTGCTGTCAGACCTGAATTTGAGGTTATTGAGTTGGGTATTGAATAAAGAGAGTGGTTGGAGGAGTAAGAACCTATCGCCACGCTCTGAGAGGTGTGGATTCCTTGGGGAATCGTCACCGGCGGGACAAAGTGGCCGCTACTTTGTCGCTGTCTAAGGTATTGAGGCAGATGATGAAGTTCTCCTTGGGTGTGAACCTGCTTTGGTGGCGGACCTTGTAAGGATTGAGGAGAATAGGTTGATGTGGCCATTCCGTGTTTACCCATCGAGGAGAGGGGAGATTGGGACATCAATGGTTTATTGTTATATAAAATTGTGAATCTTATTATTGGTCAAAGCCGGCCTCCTAAATGAAGAAGGTCATTACGTAAGCAACCAGGAGCGAAATGTCGCGGAAGACGGTGCGATAGGAGGGTGGCAGTGGGTCTAGTTATTATTGGACAAGGATGAGGGTGTTGGAAGGATGTTGTTGACCTGTATGGCGTTGAATTTTGAAATAACGAAGATCTTGAGAAAGAGGTCTTGATTGGTTTCATTTTGTTGGTGAGATCTTGGAGATGCAATTTATCGCATTACGGGTAGAATATATTTAACGGGGGCCAACGATAATGGGATCAATGCATAGACAAGTGAATTGGTGTCTGTTTGATGACTTGATTTCGTCGCGACTAAACCAACTGCTTATCCTTGATGAACTCACGAGAAACGAGATTACTAAAAGAGTTAGCGAAGGTCAAGAAGGGTAAACTGCCAGAAGGACTGCTACAGTTATCACCAATTGATTTGGATGATCTTACCAATTGGGAGGCGATAATAACATCTCCATTGGACAATTCACCATACAAGGGTATCAATTACAGATTGGAGATAAAAGTGAGCGACAGTTATCCGTTGACACCCCCGCAGATCAGATTCGCATTTGGAAACCAACCTTGTTCATCTGTCAATTCCAAAATATGCCATTATATTCCACATTCTAATGTCCACCCCAAGACAGGTGAAATATGCTTAAACATCTTAGAAAAAGACCACTGGTCACCGGCGTGGACATTAGAAACAGCAACAATGGCAATCATCACATTGCTAGACAATCAAGTACCAGACAGTCCCTTAAACATTGACGTGGCAAATATCGTTAGAAACGGAGATCTGACAGCGCTTTCAAGTTTGACCAATTATTACAACAGTTTATAGAATTTATATTATGTCAACAAATTTTAAAACCTATACAGACGTAGACGAATCCATTTAAGCCTTGGTAGCCTTGAGCATCTTCTTAACAATCTTTTGTTCTTCAATGAGGAAAGCTCTGACAATTCTTTGCTTGACACAGTTGGCACATCTGGAACCACCGTAAGCTCTGGAAACAGTCTTTTGGGTCTTGGAGATGGTGGCGTATTGTCTTGGTCTCAAAGTGGCAACACCAGCAAGAGCAATACCACAGTCACCACACTTTGGTCTGGAAGCTTGCTTCTTGATGTGTTGAGCCACTAATCTACCACCTGGGGTCTTAACAACCTTGATTTGGTTAGACTTGGTGTTGTCTGTGGAGGATGTTAGTATAATGTTGTTTTCGGTTCAATGGAGTCGGTGTGGGGGTACCATGTGGGGGTGTCCTGTAAATTTAACCAACACTTGATTCTTGATGGATATGAAAGCGGATTTCACGCTGATGATAAATCAAATCGAAGTGGACCCTCCCATTCGACATTAGATCACGTTTTCAGACCATGAATGAATTTTCACTATAAATACCATCTTGGAAATGGACAAATATCAAAATCCACCATTGAAGCTGGTCCTTTCAATTATCCTTTCAGTGGTTTGCACAAGTACCCTATTTCACACACTCTGATCTCGTTGTCTAAGTTACATACATGGGTTTCTTCTTCTGAAAGTAACTCTTTGGGCCATTCTGAATACACTCAAGAGATTCTATCTTGATGGAATTCAAATTGGAATGAAAAATTTTAGCGTGCCACTAGCGAGGGGGGCCAGCGGTAGTGGGTGCTGAGCAATTTGCGCGAAACGGGAAATTGGTGTGTGACTGTGAAAAAAACAGCTGTTTGGGTAAGCCGCAACTCTAACCCCGGGTGAAGGCACGTGATCACAACAGGGCTTTTCAGTCACGTGCCTTATGTGGACTAACCATCTTCCTTAAGAGTGTTAAACTTAATTAAATCGTATATAAATGATCATTTTTCAACAGCAATAGCCTCCATTTCAACCTCCACACCCAAAGGCAATTCCTTAACAGCAACACAAGATCTAGCTGGCTTGTGAGTGTTGAAGTATTGGGCATAGACTTCATTGAACTTACCGAAGTTGGCCATATCAGTCAAGAAGATGTTGACCTTGACGATGTTCTCCAAGTTGGAGTTGGAGTCCTCCAAAATCCCAACAACGTTCTTGATCACTTGATGGGCCTTTGCTTGAATGTCACCCTCAATTGGCTTACCATCAGCAGTGTATGGAATTTGACCAGAGACGTAGATGAACCCATTGGCTTTGATAGCGTGGGAGTAACTTGCGGCAGCAGGTGGGGCATTGGTGCTGAAGACCGGGACAACGTTGGAAGAAACCATTCTGTAATTCAATGGGGCCTTTAAAGCGGTACGAGCGAATCTGGTGAACATTGGATAAGAGGGTATTTATTAATGGCCGTTAGGATGACTCCTTTTCGGATTATCCCCGCTCCACCCGCTCGTGCTCATCTGCTCATCTGCTCGGTTGGTTGGCGGATGTATAGAATGGAATGAAACTTTCATCCTAAATATCATATTCCTTGTCCCGCCATTTGTACAGGCCCATCTAGACTGTCACCGGCACCAAAAATGAACATCCCTGACAATCCAAACTTCCAGTATACGTAACCAGCAACAGCAAAAACGTAAAAGAGCAGTAAAACATTCTCAATAATTAGATATGCTCATTAATTAGTATTAAAATATTGGAAAAAAAATCAAACTCTATACAGAGGAATCCACATCCTCCTTGTTATAATCCACAACAGCTTCTTTGGATTGCTTGGACCATCCCATGAAACATGTGATAATGAAGACAGAACCGACAATACCAAACCCAATATATACCTTGAGGTGACAAATCTCTGGTTGAACTCATGTTGTAATTACTCATCAGTTGCAACCGTGATCTGGCCTAAGATCGATGCCAAAAGGGCATTACCAACAGCATAACCGATCTGGGAAAACGACCGATAAATACCCGTGGAAATTCCCTGCAAATGCATTGGGATGATTGGCAAGATACAGGCAAAGAAGCAATTGTAGAACAAACTGTTTCCCAGACTATAGATGAACAAACCGGGCAATCCAAACTTCCACAACCCGTTATGAATCGCGTGAGTTTCCCTCGTCAACACAATATAACCCACCAATGACAACGTTCAAGAAATTAGAAGGGTCAGTCTAACACCCATCTTCCGAATCTCGTTTTCGTTAATAAACAAGCCACAAATGAAAAGAGCAACAACATAAGGTAAAATCTTGCATGCGGTGATGATTGGGGAATTCCGGTTCACGTAAACGTTGTATTCAATCGATAATGACATGACAAACGCGAATGAAGTGTAGTAGAGCGTTGAGCCAATAACAAAAGGGGCATAATCGGGAACGCTCAATGCTTGATCTCCAATCATTGGGTTGGGAAGTCGTATCAATTTCAATCTTGTCTTCTTGAATTTCAATTGCTTCCATCTTGTCAACACTGGAGGTGGTTGAAACATTGAGATGGGTTTTCTTGTACTTTTGTTGGTAGCCAGTTAAATAACCCAATTCCCAGATACCTGACACAACAATCATGCAGAAACCCACAGGGAGTGGGACATATGTCTTTGGTGTGTGCCAATTATCACCACCTTCTGTTAACCCCAAAATGACAAGCAAGGTCCCCACAACAAAGATGGACATACCGATGAAATCAATGTTTTTCACCTTCAAAGCTTTATGACCTTCTGTCTTCTCAATGGGAATGACAAAGAATAGTGACACAATACCTAATATGATACTGGCACTGAAAACGAAATAAAATAGTCCCTGATAACCAAGATCAGTTGCAGCAAAAGCACCACCGACAACGGCACCGGTACCAAAACTACCGGTCAAAAGAATGAAAATCAAGGCCAATGACAATTGGAGCTCTTTTGGATTGGTGTGGAAGTAATTTGTAGCCAAAGCATAGGCTGATGGAACCAATGCTGCTTTACCGATACCTTGAATGACTCTGAAAACAATCACAGCTATCACCGATTGTTTCACAGTCGCACAAATTAGTGCACACACCCAGAAGATGTTCCTCGCACCTAGTATACCCAGAATGAAGATATTATCCTACCCTAAAATGTCCGCCAAGTGAAAACAGGATAATGAACGACCCAAGGGTTAATGTATAACCGGAAACGACCCACGATGCAATGTCATATGTTGTGTTGAAGTGTGTTTGGAGAGAATCCAAGGTAATAAGTGTGGCAGTCAAATTGAAGTCGTCTAGACCGATTCCAAGAGGATCACTGCAAAAACAAACCACTTATTTCTGTATTTATTTGGGACGATCGTTCTTGATCAATTGTATGCTGATGAAAATGACGACATCTTAGTAATTATATTGAAGGTTCTCTATGATTGAAAGAAGGGAGGGGACTAGGCACCCTTTTATATAAAAATTTATGCTCAGCTATTAATAATATGGCTTGGGACCCCCAAATCCCCAGATTTGGTCTAATTCAAAGGTTCAAAAGTGGTATAGCAAGTATAAAATGTTAATTAAACATACCCACTTGTTTCATACAAGCAAATTGGCGCCCTCACACTGATTGTGGAATTAAAGGAAGTAAAAACCGGATAAATTACGTGATTTACCACCCGTTGAAAATTATTCGACCCGGCTTGCATCTTAACCGAAGCGAGGCGGATCCAGGGGGCCTCTGCTTCAACGAGAGCCAAAATCGATGCAAGATATGAAATCAACCCCGGTTATATGACCATCTCTATTCAAGTTACTTTAGGATGCACAGCAACGCAACCGATCGCGATCAATCGGTGATAACTCATATGCTGTATGAATGCCACAGTGTAAAATTTCAAGGTCGGGGTTTGATATTTTGTTGAAGGTTTGTTGGACGTGGCGTAACACTTGTTATACAGGACAATTGGATATTCTGAAAAATGCTCATGACTCAAAAAAGGAGGATTTCTGAAGATTGAGGGGAGGATGATATGAAAGTGATTGCAAATTGTTCAGTATAATTAGGCAAGGAGAAGAATGCCAAAATTTAGCGATTGAAGAATAGATTATGATGGTGTTAAACTTCAAAGAACTCTCGTCGATATTTTAGTATGCTATGAATTATCTATTAGATTTGCATCACTTTGATCAGAGGCGGGTTTTAGAATCAAAAACAAATGTATCCATATGCATCTTTTGTTTCATTCACTGAAATCTCCCATATTTTAATCTGCTCAATTAGCCCCCCTATATCGGCCACTTATTACCCGTTCATTTGAGCTACCCCTGATGAATATTACCCACATGATACTTTCCAATTATAGATCCATCAAAATCTGCAGCACACCAAGATCACCATCGAGTATAACCAATACTAGGTGCAAGGGGTAGTTAAGATTAAGAGAACGGGGAATGAACTCACTCATATGAAGAAAGAAGATGCACCTAGACGCTCACTTTGTCCGTCTGTTCTTTTTCATTTGGGTTTCCTCGCAAACTCGGGTATCAGGCTTTGTTATTCTTGAAGGGTCTATACCAAACGCAACCACCATACCTTAAACCCAAACTACCTCACTTGGCTTGCGGCTGGTAATAAGCCACCCTCACCACCACCCTACCATTTCTCTTTTAAAATGCTTCTAAGTCAAAAACCAAGATGATGTCAAACACCTGATTAAACCATATATACATATCACTCACCACAACTATAAACACGCAAATTCGCAAAAATGGATCACTTCTTTCCCTGGGCTCCTGCATCTAAACCATGAACAATTTCACCCGTCAATGGTTGGTCCTTTTCCAACTCCAATCTCAACGCCTTTTGTTGTTCAAAATCCTCCAAATTCTCCCTCTGCTTGAGGTTCAATTCCAACCGCCTATCCAGCCTCACCTTGTCCTTTATTGGACCCTCCTGTAATGCCTGAAAGAGGTTAGTAAAAAAGTTCGGCTTTGATCTATCGAACAGTCTGGCTACATACGTCCTTTTCACTTTCTGCCATGTAGTAAACACCAGCAATGGTGACCACGGAGAAAAGCGTTGAACAGGCTAGCGTAATCTTCGAAGCACGGGACATTGTAAGCTGAAAGGTGTGAGGTTGAGGAAGTAGAAAAACCGATGGAATTTGTGGCGCATGCAGCTCAGCTCAGCAGATAACCGGCCAATGAAAATGGAGGTTCCCGTAAGCTTTAGTACGGTATTAAGGAAGACTTTAGGGAATCCATCTCCTAAAACCCAGTTTTACACGGCAGAATTTCCGCAGATTTGAATAATATACATATATCGAGTTATTGTATGGTGATAGACACCAAATGGTATCAAATCATGTAGGCCCTCATAAATGACACAATGAAACCCACACCTCATTTGACACACTCTCTCACCACCCCCTCTCACCTGCGTCACATGCCGACGTCTATAAATCATTGAACACTACTCACCTTGTCCTCGAGCCTGGGGGTTTCGCTAACCCAAATATCATCATCCAAAAAGTACAACCATGTGAAGGAACTCCAGGCACTGATGACACCAAAAGAACAGTAGACGGAATAGACCATTAATCTGGCAAATTCCAGTTTTTTCAAGAGAGGATGACTGTCACTGAGCGCATCCAATAACTGGACCAGGATGGTCAACGGTGGAATGAACATCATGTAGAGCAGGTTGACTCGGTCCCAAACGACAACTCTGGTCTCAACTCTTCTGGAGAAGTGAACCACTTCACTGAGACTCGTCTGGAAGATGATGAACCAAACCAGGGTGATCAAACCCTTGAAGAGCCATTCTGCTCTGCCGTACAAGAGCGGGAAGAGTGAGACGTATCCCGCAGAGGTGAGGAGCTGGTAGGGTGCCAATAATCGTCTATCCTGGCAAACAACAAACGTCATGGGGATTATCACCAACATGATGGCCTTTTCATGGACATGCCATCCGAATAGAAACGATGACCATGCACAGAGGGTGATTGACCCCAAAAACCGCTCGTAGGTGGGCTGGATAAAGAGGGGGATCAAAGACATCATTTGGTAGAAGATGGTCAAGATGAAAGTCTGGTTTGGCTCCACTTGGGGCAAAAAGGTGAACTTCACGTCTCCAACGATTCCTCTTGTTAGAGACTCGTTCTGGATACCCTCGACGTTGAACCAGCGCATGACCAAGGGAACCTTTTTGGCAATTTGGATGAGCAGCCGGTCGACGAAGGAGTAGATTGCCCAGATGTTAGGTGCCCAGTATGCGTGGGTCAACCCTCTGGAGAAGGGGAACAACCTGGTCACCAATTGGGGCATTACGTTGTAATAGAGGAAGGGACCGAAAGCAAGGCCGAAGACGCAAAGAACTGTTGCGCCCAGCTTGAACAGGTTTGTCCATTTCACGAACCCCACCAGGTGGCCGAAACTGTGTGGAATCTTCAGCGGATTTAGGCAGTATGCCGACAAAAGGAAGACAAAGTATGCTGGCGCAATGTAAAGGAAGATGTGCTTAAAACATATCAATGTGGCAAACCAGAATCCACACCACACGTAATTGCCCAGCTTTGCACTCACGATTGACAAGATGAGGATTCCAAAGAGAAACCCGTTGTACTGGAAATGAATGTGATCGATAATGAAAAACCCCGGAGACAGCACAATGGAGCAACCAATCACAAAGTTCCTCTTGCGCTCCTTGTGGCTCTTGCTGGTGTCAATAAACCACTGCAGAGCACCAAACAAAACTAGCTCCGACACAACAACTGTTGCCCTCTGAAAAATCACCGTTTTGAACCCATACTGGCCTTCTGACACCAGAGCAATGCATCCGTCCGCGGCAACCTCTCTGGGCACAAATCTGGAAAGAATCCACTCAAAATATGCAAAAAAAGGCGGATAATCCAATGTCCATTGACTGGTTGCCTCCACATACCACTGGCTAAGAGGAACCAGCGTCACTACCGAGAGCCAATTGCGATGGACATCAAAGTCTGTGGAATGGTACGCAGGGAACAGCAACAGCTTGAGCAGCGTCGACGCCACCCACACGTTCCAAAGTGAGGCCATAATAAGAAAGACACCTCTCTTTTTTGCTTTGACTGGTTATATGCCATACGCTTCCACAGAACGCCACAGTAGGGGCGAGAAGAGGTCGATGCGGTTCCTGCGCGGACCCCAGCGGTGTGTGGATGAGGATGACGCGCTGGAGCAACAGCTCGCCATCAACACGACACTTAACAGGTCAAATAAGACTAGTGGAGAGGCTCAGGCGCAGGCGTCTGAGCCGGCACCTCCAGTGTTGACCTACGTATCCCCAATGGTGCGGAGGAAGTCCGGAGAGATGGTGAAGTCTTCCATCAAGCTCCACCAGCTGGAGGGTGCGGATTCGCCCTCTAAACAGGTTCACTTCGGTAACGATATTGACGTCAAATACTTCTCGGAAGGCGATAAGCCAGCTTCAATCTCAGCTCCAACGTCTCCCGGTGGGTCCGAAGAGGAGCGGGATGAGGGATCACTTGAGATGGAAACTCCGGTCCAACGATTGAGGCAGGACTCCATGGCCTTGGACTGCGAAGATACGCCAATAAATGTATTACGGTTCAAACACACAATGGAAGATTGGATTCTCGACACCCGGGTATTCCCCCCAGTGAGCTACAGTGATAAGATTGACTCAGAGGCACCCTTGTTCTTTGAACGGTGCTTTCTTAGCTTGGAGAAGACCAAGGTGATCGGCCAAATTGCTGTCAAGAACGTATCTTTCGCAAAATCAGTGATAGTGAGATACACCTACAACCATTGGGCACAAACAGTCAACTTGGAGGCCAAATACACGTCCGACATTCCCCGCAACTTGAAACGTAACGGATACGACAGATTCACATTTCAGATGGAATTGCCAAAACTGTTCTCGGAGTACTTCCAGGCAAATGACCAATCGGACCAGCCTCCTCAGTTTGAGTTCTGTATCAGGTTCACCGCAAACGGATCCGAATTCTGGGATAATAATTATCATAAAAACTACAATCTCAAGTTCCTCTACAAACCAGACAAGCCGGAAATGCCCCTATTTTCAAGAGATAACACTCGTGAGGGCATTCAGAAGAGATACCATCAAGAAGTCCCAAAATCACTGAAAAAATCATCAACTTTCACAAAATCACACTCAACCACAGATTTGAATAACATGCAGCTGAACCAGCAGTTCGCCAGTTTGGACTTGGAACCAATTGGCTCAATCAATTCCGATGATGACACCCCACTTACGCTGGTGATCGACAAGTTCAAGAAGAACCTCAACACTTTGTTCCGTCCACCAGAAGAGAACCTACAGGAGGGGGTCCACAGTGTACCGCTCGGTGGACCCGACGGAGGAAGTGAAATAAAGAGAACTAATGAGGGAATATTGCGTAGACTCAACGAACGGATCCATCATCACCACTGGCTGGAATGCAGTCCCGAACGAAGTCCACTGAGAAGTCCGGAAAAGGATCGCAAGATCCAACCCGAGACCGAGCCGGAAGCTCAAACGTATACACAACAAACAATGGACCCGGATATGGACCCCAATGATCCTCTCAGCAATTATACAACCGACCCCCTTACCATAACCTACAACAAGGACACACGATCAAATGAAGCCAGTAATAGTTCCGCCACTGT
Organism: Saturnispora galanensis; assembly: GCA_030584985.1. Classification (NCBI taxonomy): domain Eukaryota; kingdom Fungi; phylum Ascomycota; class Pichiomycetes; order Pichiales; family Pichiaceae; genus Saturnispora; species Saturnispora galanensis. Next base: position 21,727 of record JAJMCD010000022.1, on the reverse strand, counting down.
CAGCACCAGCAGGGATCCCAACTACAGGAACCTTGTTCGGAAGTATTGCTTCTTCAATGGCCCCCACTCTCAAGGGGAAAAGGAGAACAGCCGAGAATATGTGGATGGTGACAGTTCATTTGGCGCATTTTATTGAAAACTTATATACCCCTATTTTTAAATCTTTCTCTTCTTAGCAGCAGGCTCTTCGACGTCGTCACCACTGATGGCATCGACAAACTCTTCCTCCTCGTCACCAGAAACCTCGTCCTCGCTGATAACATCATATTTACTCTTCAACCCCTTCATTTTTCTGGTTTGCATCTTTGAAAGATCTTGCTTACCAACGTGGATCTTAGCAACCTTATCACCAATGAGATCGGTGGAAACATTCTTCTTCTCCTTAGGCTGCAATTGCTTTGGAACTCTGAAAGCTTCCTTTTCAACGCTTGGCTCAGCAGCCTGCACTCTGCCCACCTTCAAATCTAACCTTGGACCCGTTTCTTCCAACTCAATTCTTGCCAATTTTGGTTCTGCAGACTTCAAACTTTTCACCTTATACACTCTGAAGTGAACAATCGGTAAATTCGACAAAGACTTGTCATGATCGTCCTCCTCTATAGCGCTGACTGCAATGACCGATTGCAAACCTGCAACATCTTGTAAATTTGTTACCTCACCTCTGAACATGTCCAAGAAGAGAGATTTTATTTGTATGAAGGTTGGGTGAGTTTCAAAAATGTGACCGTTGAAAACAAACATTGGCTTCAACCCCACCTGGAAGGTTCTCTTCTTGAAATCTTGTAATAGTTTGTAATTCGACAAAACATTGAATTCAATCATATCGTACACCTTGAAATCAAACGTTCTCACAAATGTCAAATTGTTTGGTCTTTTCTTATTGTTGGTGGAAACAACCAATATTGAGGAGTCATTCTTTTCACTCAAGAATTCGATCGAGGATGTGTCTTCAAATGGAAGAATCTCGTTTTTCTTTTGAAACCTCTTCATGAATGGCTTCTTGAGTGCAGATAAATCAACGGTTATATCATGACATGCCTGATTTGAGGTCTTTCCCGGGATAAAAAGTGCTGATTTCACATTTTCTACAATTTTTGACTCCTTGGTCTCCAATGCTCTCTTAGAACGAGCACTCTTTGGTTGTGTGTTTCTGATCATTACGGAATGGGATCTCAGCTGAAAAAAAGAGGAAAAAAAAAATTTATTTCACATAAAAATTCAAACTCCTGCACAGCCTTGAAAGCACACCCACAAATGCTCAGCCTTATTCATTTCACCTGGTTTAAATCCTTTAAAATGTCAATTTAACTGATTAAAATTGTTTTATCTTGTGGCAATGGTTACATTTAGCCTTTTAAAGAAAAGAATTGTCCTTTTTTCGTTTGAAATGCTTGAAACCACTCAAAAATCGTCTAAATTGAACCCCAATTGCACCATAATGGCCTCTTCCACGTCAAGAATTCACCTGAATCAGCGTCATATGGATAGGGCTTTTCAAAACCCCGTCAGACGCCGTTTCCAGCTTTGTTTGGGAAGAGCTTGTGGTGCTCATCATGCCGTAAAAAAACTATGCGCATCTTTCTCTTCTTCAACGTTGAAGATGCCTGTTCAGTTCACTGCAAAGCGATTCAAAAGCGTCGGCCCTTCAGAGCCAAAGGGTCCCCTTTCAGGGCCCCTTTGCGAACCCCCGCTCGTTTCAACGGAATCCTACGTGCTCCACGGCCCCTGTCACGTTGAAAACACTCTCAATTGCACAATGGTGGGAGATATAGCCATCAAAATAACTCCAACTACAATCCAGATTCAGTCGAAGCTCCAAAAGGGAGGCCAGAGATTGTTGGAATTTGGCCACAGCGGCCAGCCGTTGGTGGAATTGGTTCCGACTCCAACAGATGGATCGTTTCATTTGGTGATTCTCTCCCCGACAGGTACACTACAATTCATTGAATCAATCCATTACACTCCAGTGCAGAAAGACCACTGGGTGGATTTACCACTGCATTTGAATGAAATCGTGACAGGTATGAAATATGTTAAATCTGTTGGCTTAGTATTGGAAACTTCACAAAGAAGGCTCTTGTTGGTGACTCTTTTTGATCCCCTGGGCAAGATAAAGATTCAAAGCACACAAATCTACAATAATAGGTCGATTCTGAATTATTTCATGTCAAAGGATTATACAAACAAGAAAACAATCTTGTCTCTGGAAGTGATCGACGAATCACCAGTCGTTAAAAAGTTTGTGATCCTAGAATCAGGCAACTCGGTGACAATTTTGAATCATATTGTTTCAAGCGGCAGATTCACCGAGCTATTGAAATGGGATTTGACCCCCCAAATGGAGAAAGTGGGCGTTTCAAATTTAATCGATTTAAAGGTGATCAACAAGGAAGAGGCGATTGTTTTAGGTCACACCCAAACTGGAGAGATTCAAGTCATCCAGCTTGACATTTCATCTAATTCTCCTGTCTTAATCTCCTCAAAATTGGTCCCAACATCTGCCAACACTGAATGGGCTCAAGTCCAAATAATTACAAACTCAACCATTCTATTACATTTACATTCCCAAGTCTCCAGGTTGTTATTCCTCAATTTGAATAACTTGGACGTATTCAATATGAACCACATCATGGTCTTTAAAAGAGAAGCGAAGTTGTTTAATGTTACAGTCACCTCAGATAAAATCTGGTTGGGTACCAATTACGGACCTCTCAAGTTGGATTTCAACGGTACATTGGAATTCATAACCCCAATCCAATCCATTGAATCCTGCATTCAACAGTATCTTTTATTCAATACCGAAGATTCGCCAATCTCTTTTAATGTATACGAAAAGGGTGCCCCAATAACCCTTGACCTACTCAATGATGCCTTGAAGAATACAATCACCGCTATTTTGAATAATAAATTAAAGAAGTCCAGGGGACTCGAAACTCCGTTGGAGAATTTACTGGACAGAATCAAATTATTGAAGAAGTTGACTAAATTTATCAAGATGGAGTCAACAGGCGCTGTTGTTACTGACTTGTTGGAAACTTTGGCACTATTGGGGTTATCATATTCGTTCTTAGATTGTATTCAAAATAACCAGTTGGATGAAGCCATTATCCCATTGATCAACAGGAATCAAGACTGCAAGAATCTCGGCGGATACATGATGAACAACTCTTTAGAGGTGTTGGATCTCATCGATGCGTTTTTGGAGACACAATTGCCATTGGGTAATGAACACCAATGCGTGGAGTTGGCCTCGATATTAAACGACGTTTTCACTATTGGGTATTTGGATTTGATGGCATTTGTCAAGACTTTGTTAGGGTGGACAGGTGGCTCCTCCACGTTCTCAAATCATTTGGGGTTGTTGAAGAATATGAATAATATCACCCAACAATTATTCAAGGTGGCTTCGGAGATTGATTTATTAGACAGCATGGGGGCCATTTCCGATGCTTTGAAGGACTCCCTCTGTGGGTTGTCCTTCTTTCTTTACTATTCAACAAATGATTCTGATCATTGTGGTGATGAATTCCGCCAGTTTTTGAACATCAATAAAAGAAACTGGGTTCAAAGTTTCTGTGTTTTAAAGAGACAATCGGAATTGATACCGTTGGTGGACTCTTTGGAAGATTTAGATAGTTTATCGCTTCTGTTGGACACCCAACGCGAGTTCATTCAACAGGAAATCGAAGTTGAAAAGTTCAAGGCGGAATCCAACGGAGATATCCTATTTGAATTACCGAACGAATTGATCGATTCTCAACATCAGATCGAGGTTCAATTTGACCATTACTTTGATAAATATGGGTATGATTTTGCAAAGTCCTTGTTCAAGTACTACGTGTCAAACGGAATGATCGACCATCTATTAACCAATTTCAAGGAGAGTCCCTTCTTGGACACATTTTTGGATGAGGGGTATGCCAAGGGGTATTATAAGTTTTCTTGGATTAGGGATGTGCGTTCATCCAACCCACAAACTCCGTTGAAGTTGATCCAGCACGTCGATCAATTTGATGAATCTATTAAGACGGACTCCATTTTGCTCAGCTTGGCAAAGTTAACCTCGATTGCTTTCAAGACCCCAATTTCCAATGTTGACGAAAAATTGGCCCTTTATCAATTGGAGAACGATTTGCATGCCACTTTAGATGATCTACTTTTGAGGATCGATCAACTTCCTCTTGAACTGAATGAAGTAATTCCACTGCTTGAATCAAACAGGAGGATTTCAACGCTCTCATTAATAAATGCCCTCACTTCTCTCATGACCAAGGCCAATACCAGTGACTCCATCTTTGATAAGACAATAACTTCGCTCTTTCAGCTAGCGAAGGAAGATCCAATCCCATTGAAGGTTCTTTGGAGGCGGCTTCTTCTTTGGGATGAAGACCTCATTGAGGACCTAATCCGAGGAGAGTCTCACGATTTGGCTTCAATCAAATTTATTCAATTCGTTGTCGATTTGAGAGATTCTTTTCAAATCCCAAAAAATGTTGAGGATTTGCTTTTGAATGAAGAGCTTCTAGACTCGGTTCCCGTCAGTTCCCCTGTCAAAGACGCATATTTAAGAGAGAATTTCATTATCTCCGATTTGGTCTCTCAATGGGGGGTTTTCCAATCTCTTTCAGACTTTTAATCACTCACTTTATTTGTATGCCTAACTAAAACCGTATATAGCGTGCTGAGCCTTTTCTTCTCAAAATATCACACCCACTGCTTCACTAGGTATGGACGAATCAAGGAATAAGCTACGGGCAGCGATCCTCCTACAAATCAATGCCTTCCTCCTACACAAGTGCCTCTCTACAGCTGGCGGTGGGGCCAACCAGGAATACATGAAAAGGCTCCACACCAACCTGACGGCTCTTGCCTCGATTAACGAGGCCCACTCTGTTTTCGGTCCTGGGGGCGCGCCCATCAAGCCCCCGGTCACGCCCGCACTACTGGGACCTCCGGAGGATTGCCCGGAGCTCGCGCCCCTCTACAGAGAGCTTGCTGGGCTCTACCAGGGCCCAATGGGCGCTGGGTCGCTTCCCACCGGCGGTGCGGCCCCCAGCGCCGAGCTCTCTCCGGAGGAGATTCTCGCCAGAGCCAACGCCCCACTGTGATACCATGGTAATGGTTTAAATATCCATCATGTCAACGGCCTTCGCCCCGCCCTTTCACACTACTGGAGACGATTACACGATCCCGGAAAGATATGAGACCCTGCTAATGGACGCGTATCTTCATGGAGAAGGAGATCTAACGTTTGAGAAACTTCCGTTGGCCCTGGAGATGCTCGGGGTGCCTCCAGAGTTGACCCAGGCACTCAAGCAGACCGAATGGTGCATTCCCACAACAGAGGTAGTTGATATTGATAGATGGCTCTATAAGGGCTACTTGTGGTGTGTTCTAGGCCAACACGTGGAGACAGTGGATGCGATTTGGTTTCAGCTCACCTCCTCAAGAGATAGAACGCGTACCTATAAGCTCGATGAGTTACAAAGAGCAGTCAAAGATTTAAACCTAGAATTGGACACAGATGCAATGTATCATCTTGCATCAAAGAATTCACGGGGAATCAGATACATGGATCTGTTCATAATTCTAGGTAGATTGGGACTTATACCTTTGTAATCTTATTATAGGAATATTTAAATATTAATATGTGCAAGCAAAACCGAGAAAGTAAGACCATTGGAAGCTGTGAAGATTAAGTTGAAATCTTGAAACTTGTTTTGATCATGAAAGGAGACCTGTTGCCATTAATATATTTACCATATGTACCTTTGTTGCATATCTCTATAAATTCAACAAAGGTACTTTAAACATGCGTAAAATCACCATTCTCAGTAAAATTGAGATTAAGCTCTTATAAATCGACATTATAATGTTGGAAAGACTCTTAAAAGATATACCCTCATAGAGATGTACACCATTCTTAGATCTCGTGTTCAATGCTCTCTATGGGATTACCTCAATGATCATTTATTAATTTACATCCCTGATATCAGATAGTATCAACAACATGAAATTTCCATCATTTTCAGGGGCCTACCTACCTCTAGTATAGAGGTCACTCTCCACCTCCCCCCCCCCCTTCCCGCACACACACACACGTCAGAATAGCCACCATTCTCGGTAAAATATGTTATACTTTTATAAAGCTACCTATAAGATATGCTTTGATCTGAAGTAGTTTCTCAAATAATGGACTTGATAACCACCAACCAAAACTAAAAGCAAGATAGAAAAAATAAAGAAGTTCTTAACTCTGTTATTGGTACTCTCATTTGTGTTTCTCAACCTTGTTTCTCTGGCAATCAAATACTCCAACTCATTGGAGATATCATCCAACATTTCATCTACCTTCCTCAATTGGACCTCGGCAGGCTTCAACTTTTCCGAAGATTGGATGGCATTCCAATCCCTAGCGTTAGCACCTGCTTCCACCTCCAATTCAATCTCGGTACTCAATGGTTTTCCACCCATTCTCCAACCTGGTTGGACCCTATTGGTGAAACAGATATCGAAAGAGGAGGTTTCATGGGCATTAAATGCTACCTTAAAATTTCCCTTAATATCATCTTTACGACGGTATTCATCCCCTTCTGCGTTCGTGATCTTTAAGGACAAGATTTGACCATCATTAGGTTCCCCATTCGTGTTAACAGAGACGACAACTAGTTGGCCATCCGAAACAAATTCACGAACACATTGAGGTTGGGGATTATGCTCTTCTGCTTTAAGCTCAAAACGAAGCCCAAAAACACAACTCAAAAGAAAGGTGAGCGCAACAAACACAAACTTCATCTTTTGTTATGAAGACGTGTTTCGATGAGATGGGTTGAAAAAAAAATGGCTCAGCATAAGAAAACAAAATCGATTACATAATCCAAGAACATGATATAAACGGGACTTTACCCATATACATGATTTGAATAATAACGACATTTCTCACTCCTTGGCTCAGTGACATGCCCCCAAAAGAATCCAAGGCTTTAAGTAGTCTGATAACTTTAGTTATGGGATTTCCTTTAAAAATCTATATTCCGGCAATGAGATAACGATTAGGAAATTGAGATATCTCTTCGCATTAGGGAAAGTACTTCTCCCTGAGGAAGAGCATGATAGACAAAGTGACCTGCGGTATGACTTGATTTGAAACAGGAGAGCAGATTCTAGCCATTATAAATGTTGAGATTTTGGAACTTCTTTTGATATCATGGGTGGTTATGAGTGGCCGATTATTAATATTGGTGGTATGTTATTGCTTAATTGAACCCAGGGTGGTTTAATTTGCGAAATAGTATCTTTGGGCCTCTTTTTTGAAAGGATTAGAGGGAAAGATATGAAGATTTCTAGGAGGATGACATTGATGCCCTTGGAAGTTCATGACCATACACAAGAGCATAATTTTAATGCCCAGCCTTCATTGATGGCCGTAAAATATTTTCTAGGTTATTATTTCTTTGTTTAGATTTTGAACCAATTGAATCCATCATCAAGTGGTATCAACAATTGGTGTTACTTCCTTATAAATGGACCTTTTTATTAACTCTTCTTTCTTAATATTAATTGGGCTATTTTTGTCTACCTTACGAAAGTTGATCAGTTGGATTCACATAGATGCATACAATCTGTCCATAAGTAATTCGTTAATCCTATTTCCTGAAGGATCACAAATTCCTCATTTTTTCAAACCTCAGCATCAATCTTCAATATATCGGTGTCTCGGACTGTTCAGGCGTCAAAGAAATGAACCAGTATAATGATATCAGCATCCACAAATTCTGAGAAAATGGCCTTCGTGATGGCTTTCCAATGAATGATAATGATAAAATATTTTGAAACATCTCTTCTATGAAAGAAATATACTCATAAGGGTTGTCTATTGCGTGTGTCAGATCCTGTATATCAGTTAGGATAGAATTAACCATCAAATCAATTGAAGACTTAGAATGAGACCCAAGCTTTCACTTAACAAAAACCAACCACACACATCTCATTACACTTAGTTTGACTTAGATGGCCTGATGCATATGTTTATGTAAAAATATTATTGCTTTCATGTCTAGTTTACAAATAAAAGTCGGTCTCAAATCCCGCACAAAATAAACCATAACATACTGAAACCATGAATGAAATATATTGAAGATGCACATGTATATTTCACAGAATCAAACCTTCTACTCATTAACACAATAATATAACCACTGGTTGGTCTTCAATTTGAAGAAGACAATTTAAAATCAAAAATTTATTACGTTCATCACAAACAAAGAAAATAAGCTTGTGAATTTCATCTAAACACTTGCAACAATCTGGGAAGCATTATGAAGCACCTCCACCATCTTCTTACACTCCTTACGTCTGGCAACAGTAAATTCATTCTCCTTAACAAGAGATTCGATGTTCTTCTCAGCATACAATTTCTCCAACAACACCTTTTGGATATCACCCCTACTCAATTGAATCAACTTCAACATGATGGCCTTAGGAACAACATCGGCAACTGTCCTCTTGACAATATCGAAATAACTCATAATCAATAACTTGATCACCTCAGTTTCAACAACTTCCTTCTCACTCATACCACCAGTTGCCTTCAAAACTGCTGGTGGAGCCTCCATTGCAGCCAATTTCTTCTTATTCCTACTTGAAAAGAACCCAGAAAAGAATCCTCCTTTATCTTCCTCCACTAATCCGACACTGTTAGCACCTCCAGCTGGTGGAGCCTTGGATTTACCTGTCTTTGATTCAACAGCGGTAGGAGTTGGATGTAATTTTTCATTCACCATAGCAACGGCCTCTGAACCCTTTAGTAAATCAGGATGGGCAGTGTTAATATAACATTCCTCAGACTTGATAATATCAACAACAAATTGATTAGTTGGAACCATAATCTCCCTAATATATTGTATGAAGACCTGTGAAATTCTTTCCTTCAAAGAAGGAAATCTGGAATACTCTGTTTGACCAAGAATTTGACCAAGAATTCTAACTAACTCATCAAAAACCAACGAAATACAACGAACGGATGGATCTTCAAATCTCTTTATTTGTTGCTTGACCAACACCTCAAATGCAGCTGTACCAACAAATAAAGATGGTGCAGAACCGGAAGAGTTGTACATAATGGTTCTGATATCGGCATCCTTAATTCTATCAAATGGATCCAAGGCATAAACACCATTTTTAAACACTTCATGGAAAACGAAAGAAATACGAGCACCACCACTGAGCTCATTAGAGGAAATGTCCTTGGTTTGACCATCCAAAACCCCATTGTAGTCATTGCAAAAATCGGTAATAACACTCAAAACTGTTGATGAAGGGGAATCAACAGCTTCCGGACCCAAAGCACTCAATTCAGTCTGATATTTCTTAAGAGCGGTCTCGATCTTAGCCTTAATTTCCGGTAATGTGGCTCTGATATGGCTCAATAAAATCGTGTTCAATTTTTTTGCCAAAAATGGAGTACCACAATATTGAGCCTTTGAGGAATAAGAAGGATGGTTTTCAAAGAATTTCGTTTCATCAGCCAACGCGGCCCTGATTGTTTTGTGGGCTTCAATATCTTTTTGACCTCTATTGATAACAGGCACATAACCTGATCTCAATGGAATCACTCTTCCTGCCAAAATATCAATGACATCGGTACCTTCATCCATCAAATCAACCTTAGTTAAGACACCAATGGTTCTCAAACCTTCTGGATCAACTTCTCTTGCCAATTTTAACCCATCGGAGTTAGCTAAATCTTGGTTGGCTGCATTGACGGCCAAAATGATAGCATTAGGCTTTGAGATGAATTTCATGATCATTTCTCTAATTTGTTTTTCAATATCCGGCGGTTGATCTCCAACTGGAACTTTAGTTAGACCTGGCAAATCAACCAATGTCAATGTTAAAACATGAGGGGAATAAATTCTTAAATTGATTGGTGATGAAGAAATACCTGCATTTTTACCTGCTGTAGCATCTGTGGCATTGATGATCTCCTTTCTAATATCATCAAAATTGTAGAATTTCTTATTTGGCAAATGAAGGAATTCCCCCCATTCATCTGCGTTATTCTCTGTCTCCTTACCCTTTTCATCATGAAGTTGTAAATCCAATAAATCATTAGAAATATCTTGCGATTTCTTTCCCGATGGTCTTCTATTGATCAATTGTAACACCAATGGTCTTCTCGTCACAATACCTGTACCTCTGGGTAAGAACTCTCTACCAACAATGTTCTCCAAAACTGATGATTTCCCTGATGATTGAGATCCAACGACTGTAATTTGAGGTAAATCAATCGGCGATGTGCCCCCACCACCAAGTGGAGCAAGGGCATCTTGAAGCTTGTTAATTGTTTGGATCAATGTCTCATCCATCGCTTTTTATGTGAGGAAGAAGAGAGGGGGGCGTAGTGTGTTAAGTACGCGAACATTATCAAAACAATCAAGAGAGAGATGGCAAATAGCGAAATGCGACTGCCAATTTTGTTGTGGCACGTGACTGCTTACGTAAATGATTACGTTAAGAGTTATCCACCTCAGGGCCGAAGTAATGAATGAGTGAGCTGGAAAGGTTCAATGGGTATTAGAAATTAAAAATGAGTGTTTTAAATTTGTGAATTTGTGATTTCCTTGGAATTGAATGTAAATTTGCAGGAATAAGTGAATGGTTAGCGCAGTTGAAAAACAACTTTTGCTTTTCATGAATTTCTTTCTCATGGAACCGATGTTTAATAGGGATGAAATGTTGGGAATATTTTACTTAAATTAGATGACTTACAAAATAGTAAATAATGGATTTAAATTTAAGGGTATTTTAAATTGCTATATTTAATGAAGGTTTTTTTCTTGAAATGGACACAAAAATGGAAAAAAGAACAGATGCTTTTAACCACAATTAAATTTTCCTTCTTCGCTTCCTCGCCCTTGCATTTCAACACATTTTTTTGACATTTACCTCTGAGCGAATATCTCTTTCCAATAACTTTACATTACGTAAGGACTGTTTCTGTGGTGGAAAAAAATTGCTCTACATGCAAACACCAAAAACACATCTTTACAAGCCAAAAGTATCGGATAGACGGAAAATACCCGAATTAATGTACGTATTGAATTAAAACTAAGTAATGCCCGTAACTTGTTTGAACTCTAGATTATATACGTGCTACTATCAATTGAATTCCTTTAGGGATAGCCATTGAAAAGAGTCAAAAAAATAATCAACTTTGGAAATGATATTGTACCAAATGATAACTTTTGATATAAATACTTTTAATTTGGAAGTAATGATACAAACTCCAAAGTAATTAACATAATTATTGTTAAATATGAGAGATATAAAAATAGATTCGGTAATCATGTAGATGGGCCAAGAGACAACAGTTAACCTAAGTGGAGGAATGTCACATTTTTGTGTGAATCAGGAGGAACCATGTGAATAACAAAGGAATCTATTATTTAAATGAATAGAAGTTGTCAATTACGATAGTAGAGAAGAATATTGTTGAAAAAATGACCAGTTTTTTTATAGGATTATAACGGCCCAATTGATGATATTACCAGTCCAAATATAGTTAAATGTTGCAACTTTAATACTTTAATACGTAGGAAACAATGACCAGTTTTTTGATAGGAATATAACGACCCAATTGATGATATTATTAGTCCAAATATAGTTAAACTGTTACAACTTTAATACGATAATACATATGAAGAAAACTTAAAAACGGGTTTGAAGTCACAAGAAATGATTCGACAAAATGTATTTTGAGAGTCAAATTTTAATGATATTTGGAAGCTCCTAATGATGAAAACGACCTTCATAAAGGAAACCAAAGGAAATATTGTTTAAAAGGTTGGCTTTTATCACCGGTAATGCTGGATTGTGAAAAGATGATTTTTTTAGTAAAAACCAATTTTATTTTAAGAAGCGTGGACGGAATGTAGAGTTGAAATGGCTTAAATTTATTGGAGTTAGCAATAACTTGTTTATCTTCACATTATAAGTGAATTTGTGCGGTTTTTATAACCATAAATGAGAAGCTGCTTATTTACTAAAAGAAAGGGCAGAAGTTATTAAGTGCTTCAAAGATCTACTAAACAGGTCCATTGGTAAAGAGGACAAAACACACACACAGATCAATTAGGCGTTTATTCACTCCCTAATCAATCCAATGCCAAGTTTTATATCGTCACTCACTATTCATTAATTTTCGTCACCACCACGTAGGTTCGTCTTCACCAACTCACTATTATTGCCTATTGATTTATTCTTGGTATAGATGATCATCATCACCATTAAAATAATAATAAAAATGGGGGATATTTCAAATTTTATTAAAAAGGTAAAGTTCAGAAATGAACATAATCAATTGGACCCAACTTTGTGGGTTTTCTTGGTTAAACTTAGAAAAGAATGGGGGCCAAGTGGAAACAACTCTTTTCCAACTTATTCATCTGAAAAATTAGTCTAGATGGTCCCACTCACAACTTCATTCCCTTCTCGTATGTGAAATTAACCGTCATTAAACACGCTCACAAACGAACGAACTTTGTTTTTCTTTCATCCGTCCACATATTTGTTCGTCTCATCGCATCATTCCTCACTCATCATTCATCATCAACCTCCTTCATCTCCCATTGTCTTTGATCCAATGGACATGCATTTCTGGTCTTGATCCAATTTGAAATACAATGTAAATGGAAGCTGTGGTTACACATACCGGTGGCTCTTGGACAATGCATCTCTTCACTGCTTTTGCCTGCACAATCAACACAACCATCCATCAAATAACATCTACAAATAGCACAAGTTTCATTTGTTTTATCCCACGTCCAGAAGGCCACTGCAGTCCATTTTTTGATCTCAAATCTCTTTTTTTTACTCCGCACCGTCTCTGAAACAACCTCCTTAGCTGGAGGATCAATATCCATTGGTTCTGACATCTTTTCGATAGAATTGCCATCACAATTACATAGCTACATCCTATTTTTCATCCGCTCTTCTTATTCTTTTTTGCTCAGCACAATCATTAATAATCATTGATTTCTTTATGTTATGTGAAGAGTCTAGTCAAGTGAGGTTGGTTATTAATGATCACTGATTATGTTAAAGTTAAAAGTTAAAAATATACGTTAATAAGGAAAATCTACTCGTTGAATTTGTTATCTTGTTACTCTTCTTATTACATCATCACATCTCTAATTTGAAAACAAGGTCAACCCTGTAAGTAGCTAGTTGGCACCAATATGCTCCCAATATTCCCTCATTCTCCAAAACTCACTGCTCCCTTCTTCAAGATTGAAAATAACTTTATAAAACGTTTATAAATAAGAACTCTAAAATGTGAAATCAAGCAAGAGGCATCTTTGAAAGCAAATCAAAACTACCTGTACCAGCTTTGTTCAATTTGCCCATCACCAACCTGGCAGATGGAGAATCTAACTCCTCCCTATCACTGTTCAAAACAGCCTTTGTCAAAAATTGACAAGTGGTTTCATACGACATCTTCATAAATGAAGATGTACAAGAATCAATACCTTGTCTATTAAAAGCCAAATACGACCCCTCTCTAGTCATATAATCAGCCAATAAATCCAAATGTCTCGATGAAACACTAATGGCATAGGTGGAGAAAACCCTATTGATTTCATTGACAATCGTATTTCTAGCAGCTTCAACACCATATGTCTTTAAAACAGCTGCAACATCGTTAGATCTAATGTTATTGACATTAATGAAAGAATCATGCTCCCACATGGATTGGAAATTGACACCCTCTGTCACCAATTCTCTCGTTTCACCACCTTGTGGATACAAACAACGTCCAATGTTGGTAACCTCCCTAACAACACACGATTTACAAACTTCTTCAACAATGTTCACCATCAACAACTTTTGGGTATCTGCAGAAAGTTCGAACTTAACGTCACACCATGAACCGTTTTCATCATCGAAATCATATTGGGTAACAAAAGTATGAGCAATGATCACCTCCTGTTGTCTAACCTTGGAACGTTTACTCAATTCCTTCTCAAGGGCCTTCTTCTTCTCCTTCACAACAGAGTCAACATCCATAACATCTTCCTCCTCCTCAGATTCTTCTTCCGAAGCTTCAGATGCCGACATGTCCAACATTTCTTCGTCACTCTTTTCAGCCTCTCTCATAGCATCCAATTCTTCCTCATCTGGTTCATCATAAGAAACAGATTGCTTTGTCTTCTTCTTTTCAATAACTTCATCAGATCCTTCTTCAGATGCTGATTTGGCTGTCGTTTCAGAAGTGGAAACGGCGACCGAAATATCCGGCAATTGGCCATTGGCTCTTCTCTGTTTCTTCAACTCCTTAATGATGGTAGTTTCCAATTGACTAACAAACTTTCTTCTAACAACCAATTCCAATTCTTCCTTAGAAACATCATATTCATCATAATAATCTGCAGAATCAAAGAATTTGATCTTGATTTGATAAGATCTGGTGGCGTTAGCACCTGCACTGGCATCTGCAGTAGTTTCCACCACTGTAACATCATCAATAAACTCCGAAAAGTTGATCTTGGTAACAGACTTACAGAATGCTTCAGCACTGGCATCGTCAACATCCTTCAAAATTGGTAACGTCATCTGTGGGGTTTTAATGGAAGCAGAAGCTGTCATAACAATTTCTCTCAAACGTGGAATACCCAAAGTAACGTTGGCGGCACCGTGACCGGCAAAGTGGAAGGTGTTCAAAGTCATTTGGGTAGATGGTTCACCAACAGATTGGGACGCAATAATACCCACGGCTTCACCAGGGTTAATAACAGATCTCATATACTTCAATTGCATCAATGCCTTGAACTTCTTTGAAGTCATACCATTACCGGTTTTAGCCTCCTTAGAGGAAACAAACAATTCGGAGTTCTTTTCAATAAATGCATCCAACTTCTCTTCAAATTTGTCGGAAACTGAACCCAAATATCTTGATGGGTTGTAAACGGAAATAGTTGGATCGTATTTATCACTCTCCTCAAAGTGTGCAACATCACCTTGCTTCTTCAAATGCTTCTTCATCTTCTTAGAGTAATAAATGGCCTCTTCAGCGTCCAAGTTATCGATGTTTGATGGACTGTATCTTTGCAAGAGAGCATTGTAGTTATCAAAGAAGAACTTGAATTGGTTCATATGAGATTCCTTGGTAGTATCAATGGCATCACCACCGTAAATAAATTGCACCAAGGCACCATCAGAGTTTCTAACAGTGTTATCATAATTGACAGTCACACCTTCCAATTGCTTGGTCAAACAACGTTGCAAGTAACCAGAGTTGGCGGTCTTAACGGCGGTATCAATCAAACCCTCTCTACCGGCCATACAATGGAAGTAATATTCTTGTGGTCTAACACCAGAGTAGAAACGATCCTTAATATACCCACCCGCTCTGGCTTGGGTATCGAATGGCTTGAAACATGGTAAAGTCTTACCAGAGACCATGACTGGGACTCTTCTACCTTCCAAAGCTTGTTGACCCAACATACACATAATTTGGGAAACGTTAACATTTGAACCCTTGGCACCTGATAGAGCCATAGATTGCATAGAATTGTATGGGAATCTCTTCATTGTACCATTTGGAACACAAGTTGAAACAACTTCAGAAGTAATGGCATTAACCTTCGACATGGTAACAGCATCCAAGATGGCCAACTTATTATCATCTCTCAAGATTTCTTCCAATCTCTTCTTAAATTCTGGATCCGAAGCTGGGGTATCCTTATCCAAGTTGGCAACTTCAGTAGCTGCAAGTCTACCTGCTTCCAAATTCTTCTCCAGAATATCGTATCTCCATTTGTTACCTTCAGCTGTTAATCTTAAATCATCCATACCACAAGTGAAACCCGTCATCATGATGTAAGTGGTAAACAATCTACCCAAAACTGACAAAGCCTTACCTGCAACATCATCCCCGTAAACTTCATGAAGAGAATGGATAATACCATACTTGGAGGCACCATATTGGGATTTATCCAGGATACCACAGAGGAGTTCACCATTACGGAAGATGACCTCATTTTCATTCGATCCGACCCCCCAATAGTCATTCTTGACCTTGTTTGATGAGATCAAATTGATACCTGGCATGTTCAAAGGCTTGATGTTGAGAAGAATTGTGGTAATGATTTGTTTACCGGTCCACAATGGTTGAGGTTTTAAGATTGCTGGTGGCACAGTGACGATCTTTGGACCGGATGAATGACCATCCTCGGGACGAATACAGGCGTAAATCAATTCCTGATACTTCTCCCTTGTAAAGAATGAATCCTTACTAGTTAACCAAACACCTGCGGAAATGTGATCTTGAATTAAACCTCTGACAGGGGAACCGGAAGTTGGGGTCAAATATTGGGAATCTGTATTTGCTAAATTGAATGCTTCGGCTCTGGCGTTCTCATTTTGAGGGAAGTGCATGTTCATTTCATCACCATCGAAATCGGCATTATAGGCACCAGTGTTAGCATAGTGTAATCTCAAAGTCTTTTCACCTGGTAAAACACGAACTTTATGGCCCATCATAGAAGCCTTATGCAAGGTTGGTTGACGATTCATTAAAACAACATCATTGTTCTTGATATGTCTATGAACCTTTTTGTTGACGACTGAATGGCCAAATGAAGGGGTCATTAATTGAGATGCCAAGGATTTTCTTTCTTCCAAAGACATCCCCTCCAAAGAGGTCAAGGAACCATCCTCATTTTGGATTTGGATAGCACCGGGCCATTTATTTGGACCATTGATCACTGCCTGTCTTAATTCGTTGACGTTGTGAGCAGTGACTGGTTCAGGGTATGTCAACTTAACGGCGAAAACAGGAGGAACACCGATTTGATTGGTTTCCAACATTGGATCTGGGGAGATGACAGAACGAGCAGCGTAATTAACTCTCTTACCCATCATGTGTTTTCTGAACAACCCTTCCTTCTTTTCTAAGGCTTGTTTCACACCAGGGATTGGAGTTTTCGACATGTTGTTTTGGTTCTTTGTTGAATCGATGAACCCATTGACCTCATTTTGTAAAGTGACGAAAGCGTGCATCAATCTGTTAAAGATGATCTTCTTTTCATCTGCGGTTGTTTGTTTGGTAATGTTGGAGAATTGTTCATTCAAATCTCTAATGAGGACACAAGCGGTCAAGACTGCTGAAAGTAATTGATTTTGAGGGGATTCGTTTACTTGATCACCCACCTTAGAAGGTAATCTAAATCTGGTTGGTGGGACCACCAATGCAATGATGAAGAACATGTCATGACGAAGGATTGAACCGGTATTTGGTTTTGAATTGAAGAGGAACTTGATCAAATGAGATTCTGTTGTAAACAATTGTTTCATCAAGGCTAAAATATCACTTGATAACATATATTTTGACCCCTCCTTTGGAATGTGGTGGAAATATGGTAAATTGGATTTATCTTTACCTGCGGATTTCACTCTGTTGTGATTGGATTCCTTATCTGTGAGGGCGTTTTGAAAGATTTTAGTGAACCCGTCATTTCTGAAGGTTGGATTGAAAAGGCCACAGTTGTCACATTTCTTCTTTGCCATCAATTTCTTGTATAATTCCAAAATGATGGCTTTTCTTGCCTCACCAACAGTTGCTGAGAAAGTACCGTTTTTACTTGTTCTACCATCCTTGAGAGCGTTATTGATTGAATTATAAACAAACAATTCTCTTGCTTGTCTCCATTTTTCGTTTTCTGAAGCTGACAATTCCTCTGCGTAATCTGGATTATCGTCATTATCTGGAACACTGTGACTCAAATCTGTTGGGTGGATCTTATCCAATTGGGAAGCCTCTAAGATTAACCCGTATTGAAGTAATTCCAATTTGCATGCGTATTTATGGGCTTCCAAGGCCTTCAACTTGAACCGGTAACAATGAACACAACTTGATCTTAAAAAGATGTAAAGTTGGTTAAAAAAAAGGGGATTAAAACATGGAACAGGTAATTCAATGTGACCTTGATGACCTGGACAATACATATCGTTCAATCCACATGTTCCACACAAGTTTTTCAGGAAAGCACCCAATGATGGATCGTACAAACCACCGGAGACAGGATGGCCCAAATTGTCAAAAACAACCGGATTTGTCACCTGTTTTGCCGACAATTTTCTAATTTCATCAACAGGTAATATCGAAAAGTCCACATGTGTGATCTGGGACCCCACAGGCTTCGAGATGTCCATTTTCGACTGCTTTTGTAGAAGAAGATTTGGTGAAGAGAACTGAGAACAAAAAAAAAAAAAATTTTCTCACGTGCTCAGCACTGCCATTCTCCACATCGTGTCACAAACCATCTGTTTCAAAGTGGCAAATTGGCTCCCCTGATAAGAAATTGAGATTGACATTGATCTTTTTCTTGTTAGTTTCACTTTTTCTTTTTCTTCTTCTTCTTCTTATTCCTCCTCTTCTTATCAGCAATAATAACGTTAATGAGTGAACCAAGTAAAACAATCTGTGTATTCTGTGGTAGTTCCTTTGGATCAGAGCCTCTCTTTGCAGAGAATGCGACGGAACTGGGACAACTAATGGCAAAGGCCAACTACGGACTTGTTTACGGGGGTGGTACTACAGGTCTTATGGGAACAATTGCCAAGTCGGTTGCATCCAATGGGGCTTATGTTCATGGTATCATTCCAGATGCTTTGGTTTCCAAAGAAAGAAAGACTACTGAAGAGATTGATGAGATGAACAAGAATATCCAAAAATCCGTCTCCAACCACAAGGGTTCAACACCTTTGGATGATTCATACGGAAAGACCACAATTGTGACAGATATGCATACAAGAAAGAGATTAATGGGAAATGAGGCAGACGCCTTTGTGGCCATGCCGGGTGGATTCGGCACCTTGGAGGAGATCATGGAGATCACCACCTGGTCCCAATTGGGCATTCATAAAAAACCCATTGTTCTTTTCAACATCAACGGATTCTATGATGCTTTCATTGATTTCATCAATCATTGCATCAAGAGTGGCTTCATCTCCGAACAAAACGGTAAAATCGTTCAAGTGGCCACAACTGCTGCCGAAGTCATTGAAAAAATCGATAATTATAAGATCCCTGAAGGTAGATTCAATCTTTCCTGGAAAGACCAGTAGAGAAACAAAGAGTCCAATGAGGTCACCTTCCGGTCAATATCCTTATCATATTTAAAAAAAAGTTTAAATGCTATTTAAAATTGTTTAGATCAACTTCCATTCTGCATTGAAGATCTGCGGGGTATGAATATCTCCTTTTCTTATAAATTAAGGAATCGAAACTCTCTCTCCTCTTAAAACATCTCCACCTTGTTCAACTCCCAATCAATCCAATTCCAGAATTGGCCCCTTACGTATCGTGACATCTCCAACAATTCAATGCCCATTGAAGTGGTATGCCAAGATAAGGTTGATTTGATGAATTCAACATATTAATGATAGAATTTCTTTTCCCGTTAATGATAAATAAAGATGATTTATAATAGGAAATGGTCAACTTAGGGTTATCCGTGCCATTTGATACCATTGGTTCTATCAAATCGTTTATTCACTGATAGTGAAAGTTTTGGTAGGGAAAGTGAAGTTCTGAGTCCAAAATTCTCGGAATTTATGAGTCTTCCTGTTAGTTGTATGATTTTCATCCATTGAATTGGCTGACTTCTTCTCTCATATCATTATCATCTTTAATTGAATGAAGAACGCTTGGTTTCTTTTTTAATTTCTTCATCTTTGTTTTGCCTCTTCAATGGTTAATTGGTCCCGTCAATCGGACCTGATGTTCCTTTAAGGATTGTCCGGACTTTATTGGGGGAGAATTCGGTAAATAATGATTAAAAGTAATATGAGGTGACAAATTCCAGTCAGTTAATTAAGCATCATTATAAGATGATTTATGATTAAATCTTGACTATGACGTGACACATGCACCGAACCCGTGAAGTTATGAAGTTACGAACCAATGATGGTAGCAATTTTGTGAGTGATTGCGTCTGAACAATTCCGGGCAAACAATTAAACGAACAAAGTGCGTTTAAGTGCGTGTCTGGGTAAGGGTGAGTTGGTTGGTTGGTGAGCTACTGGATTGGTGAGCTACTGAGTTGAGCTACTGGGTTGGTGAACTACTTAGTTGGTGAGCTACTGAGCTGTGGTTATTATTTGGTAAAAGGGTGTGGAAGACGTCTGGTTCTTCTTTAGCTTCTTATTTTATGATAATCTGGAGCCAGAATAATAAAAGAGGATGAATTTTACAAAGTAGCGAAGGGAATGAGTTAATAAGTTGATAATTGTTAGTGCAATGAACAATATTCATTATTTGGAATAATTGAATAGAGTTGACAACACTAGGTAAAGTTAATTGGAAGATAAGTGATAGTAGTTTCTAGTGAAAATACTTAACTGGATATACAATCACAGTGGCACAGTGGAATAATTTGTTCACATGAGGGTAGAGTCATAGTTTAAAAATTATTCATCATCTTTAAGAGGGAACGATATCGGTTGGGTAATTCAGTCTCTTTGCTATCTTTTGTAAGTGAAAATCTTACAAAACAATATCAATTGGTATGAGCTCCACTTTTCATTCGGGTTCTATTAATTTTAGAAGTTTTTTTGCATTATTCTTCATCATATCTAGCTTTGCCAATAAAGAATGTGTAAGTTTCGACTTAGAAGTGTAATAGAACCTTTCTACCCGATTATGAATTATCTGATCATATCAGAAGTCTGTAGTAGCATTTCGAAGAAGAATATCTTTGATCATATAGCACCAGTCATCCACAAATCACTTTTCATTGATAAAAGTCTCCATGTGAAGGTCCAAATTGAGGCTTTCCATCTATGTCAAACGTATCTGTATATAACTGGCCCTCCAAACTGAACAAACCAATCGAACAATGTATCTCCAAATATCCCAAAAAGGGCAAAGGGCAAATTCTGCTCATGATACCCTATTCCTTCTTTAACTTCTCTGATTGAACGTCTAGCAATGGAGAACTCTAAATTAAACAACGAATCTCGCTCCTCCGCCTGGAGCCAATCCTCGGCATCGATGAATTCGTGCCGTTGGAACTCGGTTTCCTTGGACAGAGGAAATTCAAATCATGCTGCCTTCATGAGAAGGCATGCGGCAGCGTTTGCATCCATGGAGGAAAACGACAAACCATCAACGCCGCTGCTGGAACCATCATCGCCAGCTTTAATTTCCTTGGACAGAGGGAATTACAACCATGTCGCCTTCAGGAAAAGGCAAGCAGCAGTCTTCGAATCCATGGAGACGATCGATAAACCATCGACGCCGCAACTGGCACCACCATCGCCAGACCATCAGCCGGAATGTAGAGACGCCACAGTGTCCATTCTTAATACGGAAAAGTTGCGTGTGCTCGCCCCTGGCAACCTTCAAATCCAGACTCACAAGGACTTGAGTAAAGCTGGCAAACCATCAGCTAAACATCCCCGTAAGAAAAGAGTGAAGGTCAAGAATTATGTTAAAGCGTGCCTTCACTGGAGAAAGAAGGTGATGAGGGTGCCAAAGGTCACAGGAGATAATGTTCCTTCTTCAGAACTGGTAAAGGGTAAGGGTACAAAGGAAAAATCCCAACCACCACCATTACCTAGTCGACTATTAACGTTGGCAATCCACCCACCACCATTACCTAGTCGACCATTATCGTCGACAATCCAACCCCAACACTTTTCAATTCAATCATACTGCCCGCCT